>JAGDQP010003603.1:29183-69790 GCA_022664845.1 Lepisma saccharinum
ATATATATATACATAGATCATATATTATTGATGAAGAATAATATATAGGTCAATTTGAAATATATATATTATTGACAATATAATTTTTTGTCTAATCAAGTAATGCAATATTTCAAATTCGCTCATTCACAGCCAAGCTGGTCGTTCTTTAAGTTATTTGCTTCTATTTTGCCTTCACCTCCTTACTTCGTCATTCAAATATGTGCAAGGTACTTAATATTCCAAATACTTGGTATTCCTAGTCGGCTGTCTTACCAGTGTGTGGAAATGCTTCCTACTTCATGTGAATGACTTTTCTGGCAATTCAGCGACTTTTTTTTTATGGAAAGTGCCAATAGGATGTGGTGACGTCGATGCGTGTCGAAGTAGGGAGGACATGAACTGTTGGACAAAACGTTGTGTGGCTGGTTTCGTTACCAAAAACATCTTCCCAATCTAGCTCTAAGGCCTACAATAAATTATTTCTAAGTTACAAAGTTCGTCTTTAAACTTTATTTTGCAATATCTAAGCTATAGTTAGTCCAGGCTCAGACCATCTTCAAAACTTTGGGTTCGACCCTGGCGGCAGTATCTTCTGTGTTTGGCTTGGCTGTTAATAACATCTGGTGGTAAGTAAAATAAGTATTTCCTCATATTTTTGTTATACTTAAGGCCATTATCCTAAATTTAGGTTTTTGCTTCCCCTTCATAATTTAAGTAAAGCACTATTTTCCTAACTAGCGAGTTTCCTTCCAATAAGCTACAAATCCCTAAAACTTTACGTATCTCTCTCAAAGAGGACCTAAAGTCAAGAATATATATATTCAGTTATGACTGGGCTTGTGTATTTCTCTCTCTCACTCTCTCTCTCTCTCTCTCTCTCCGTGTGTGTGTGTGTGTGTTTGTGTGTGTGTTGTGCATAATTATATTGTATTATATTCTATTAACTCAATTTGAGTTTGCAGTATGTATTTCAGGCACAATTGCTTATGTTTTCAAGATATATATAATACCTGACAGTTGTAAAATGTATATTGTTTTAAACACTGTGATTGTAATATGTAACACCTATCTTGAATGTAGCAATTGCTCTGTGACAGGTGAGTAAATACAGAAATAAAAATTATTGATCTGAAAGGAACATTTCGAAATTTTAAAACAATTTTTGATCCTTAACTACTACATTCATTTAAACGTTCTGTGCAAATTAACAGAAATGCAATTTAACAATTGACATGAAATATCTACCAAAACATAACAGAGGGAAAAAATAAAAGTGGAGAAAAAAGAGAAGCAAGAAACATATAACAGAACATAAAATTTAGTACAATTAGTATTAGGCACACAGAAGACACACAGAGAAGTTGCAAAACACAGAAGCTCAATATTGCCAATTTAGCGACCTTGTCAGTAAACCTAGCGATTTTGAATACTCCTTTAGTTAACAAAAGTTCTCACTTTAACGTAGTGTGCATAGCGATGTAGCTACTTTCGTGCATGCTCTAGCGACAAACACGCTTAATTATAGCATTAGTAAAATAGGGTATTAGCTACTTTTAGGTTATTGTTTAGCTACTTTCTACTCATTATTGTTGGCAATGCTGTAGAAGCTGCTTCGAAAAGAGAAGTAATATCAAAGTTTAGAAAAGGTTATTTCTCACTTATTGTCAGTCCTGCAATCGACAGCTAAGCTTCTGGCCAGGGCTAAGTTGAAGCCAAGTCTCATTTTGCGTTCTCTCATTGACCAAAATATGACTTAGCCTCAACTTAGTCCTGGCCAGAAGCTTAGCCTTCGATTCTAGAACTGACCCTTAGTCAAATAATGAAGTAAGATGAAGACGATATTTATAAAGAGCCAAGTACTTCGAAGCTGTGTTTCTTGCAATACGAAACTTAAGTAACTTACCATAACTACCAATGGAACTATGATGGGCTTTCCTTTGATCATAATAATTACCGTGATGTGGTAAATTGTCGTGGATTTTATCTCCTGCATAATGGTAGCTTCCGCTCTGATAATAGTGGTTATGTTGGTCACTGGTATGCTGATGGTGTATTCCCCCGCTATGGTGTGATCCATGTCCACCTCGATGGTGGTGGTGGTGGTGATGGTGATAGTGATCGTGTTTGTGTTGGTGATAATGATGATCTACTTTGTGTCCTTTTTGACCTAATAAAATAAATACAACAGCAAGCTCGATAAAACAGTCTATTGCAACGAAATTGCGCAAATTTGTCTAAAGATTAGATCATTGATAATCTCTGTACTCTCTCACTTGTTAACGAGAAGCAGCAAGTGTTCGAATTGCGCAAATTTCTACTGCGACGTTGCCAGCAACAGGATTCAGAAATATAAATGGAACTTTGCACCGGCATAAAATGTAAAAACTCCATTCCTTTGTAAGATATACCTATATTTTATTCTAATATTTACAAAAAAGCATATTTACAAAACGTGGTTTATTTGGGAATTGCTAAACTCAGCGTATTTCTTCATGATGAACTCGTTCCTTTTGACTCTGCTAATCTTTGAGCCTTTGAAATTCCTTTCACTATCGATTCTATTTTCATGGCACTTTCCGTTTGGATCTCAAGCAAAACAGAAATCACCGTATGCACATCAGGAGTGGGGAATTCAATAATAGGGGAAGTTAGGGCATATTCACGAAATTGGAATGTACTCTCTCCTCATTTCTTCGGTGCAAGAATTTATATTTTTGCGTAGATATATCCTTGTATTTTAATATCAAAATTTCCTGATATTCAATAAATGTTTTAAATATCTTATTTGCAGACTTGTGACGTTGAAGCGTGATTGAACATACAGCACTACATATATTTTCATTGAAACATCAAAAGCAAGATAAGGAATTTGAAATATTGGTCGTTTTTTATTTTCTTTCAGTCAAATGTGCTTAATAGGTTAAAATTCAAGCTATCAGATATAATAAGGATGGTAACTAAACATACTGTAATTTAGTGATGCACTTGAAACGAAACGAGATGAGATTTGGGCTGCCTCATCTCGTCTCAAAAACCAGAAGACACACGTAACGAGAAGAGATAACATACGAGAATCGTCTCGTAAGGAACACTGCTTAAATTTGACTAACAAATTTTACTCAGATCTCGCTTGTGTAACATCTTTTACTGTACGTAAAAAGTACATAAGGTACTGTGTACCTTACCCTGTACCAATATATTTAGGCACACTGACTAGCTGGCCAGAATTTCCGGGGCCAAATTTTCATACTTCAGAAAAATTGTGCCAAATTACCGGACCCAAATTTTCGTAAGTCCGTTGTTTGATGGGTCTCGCAATTCATACACTATTGGAAGGGAAGGACTATTTCCTGATACTTCAGGATACTACTGCTCAATTGTTCCACTAAAGGACGCTGCTCTACATATAATAAGACAACCAGAATTGTCTTGAAAAAAATTATGTATTCTATGTACAGTGTACACAAACACATAAGAGTGATAACTTAACATGCTATTGTCATCCATAACTTTGTAATTTATTTTTCAGAACTCGTTTCAACGAAAATATTTTTTTGACCTAGTAGCGACTGCGTTCTAGGTGACTGTTTTTATTAGTCGATATGCTTATGGTAATTATGGCAACGTTGCACAATGTTTTCTGCGCATTTTCCAATTTTGTCAACGGCACATTAAGGCTTTACATGTGTCAATAGATAAGAAATTGAAAATTTGCTCAACTTCGGTACACCCAAATAGCTTTACACATAACTACGATTAATTCAAAGGCGATTATTTTATTATTAAAAAAATTGATTTCCTCAATTACAGATCGATCAGTATTTCTTCTTTCTGGTGTGACGACTCATTAAATAAATCGAAGACAGTAGGTACTTAGTGGAGAAAGTAGCAATTTCAATTTTAAATGTTGACGCTAGTTGGAAAAACAACCGTAGTTTAATTTCCTATTAAAACCAATATAGCGGTTTTAACTTGAGGATGGGAGAACCGAAATATAAAATGAATATATATTGAACATCTTTGTCAGGACCATGCCCCCAGTTTCTGACGCTCGGGGCAAGAAGTTGTATTGACGCCCCTAGCCTTGCTCCGATGTAAGCATATTTACCTTCTCCTATTTGTATTTATTAAAAATTTGACCCATCAAATTTTTGGGTCAAGTATTGAAAAATTTAACTCAAGAAAGAAAAATGGACCTAACATGTCATACTTACATATTTGTACAATACGATCACTACACGCACACTGTTACGATAAATAAACCTTACAAATAAAATTAACTTTTACTAATGTTATATATAAAACAGTTAAAAAGTTAGCTATAAACTGAAAGGGAACTTTTCGGTTCCTCAATAGTTTCCAAAAATCGATCATCATGCCTCAGACGTGACGGGCTCCCGCCAGAAGCAGCCTGTTGCACCCATAATATAATTTTTAAAAATACATACAATATGAATACATTTCAACACAGAGAAATAAATATATACGGCAGTGAATGATCTATGTAACAACTAATAAACTATAGCAATTTCTGAGCATTCAAGAAGGAAAAAGACTTACAAATTTCTTAGATGGCAGAATATTTTCAACTGCTCCAGCGCAGGTTTGTTTCCTTGGTAACGCAGGACTGGCAACTTATTAAATGCTGTATCGTTTGCCACGTATTACGCTAAATAAATAATTGATACGGTGGGAGATATTAATGAATCTTTTACAGAGTTTTCGAACTTACAAAGTGGCGTTTATTGGTGATATTAATATTGACATATTAAAGAAATATAATGATTCTACCAACTTCATAAATTTAACAACTTCGTATGGATACAGTATCATCAATGATATGCCTACTAGAAAGAAGGATTGCTTAGATAATGCTATTACTAATATATCTAAAGATATTCTGATATGTGCTGTAACTGCTTATGAAATATCTGATCACTGTGCAATGATTTTGGGTATTTTATATCCGGAATCAGGTAAGATAACAACTCCTATAGAAAACATACTGTAGAAATTACAGATATAATAATATATTACAACTTAGATATGTTTTAAGTACTAATAACTTCATGGACATCATATCTCAATGTCTTTCTCTTGAAGATGCATCAAGCATATTTATCAACATCATAAGTCAAGTATGTTACGATGTTCGTCCTAGAGTAGTAAAAAAATAAGAAGCAGAAAAAATGTCCTTGGTATAATGATGATATTAAGAAGCTTAAAAGTACGGTTGGCACTTTGTATGTACATTATATAAATGTTAAGAATGCTCAAGCATATAAAAATGCAAAAACGAAATACAGGAAAGCACTTCAAGAAGCCAAATCAAAGTTCCTTGCAAATAAAATATTTACTTCTACAAATCAAGGTAAAACTGCATGGACTATTATAAATGATACGAAAGGAAATAGCAGATTTAATAATAATGTGAAAATAACTCCTGATCAATTTAATGACTGTTTCATAAAGTGTGTAGAATATCCAGTTTCAAATGAAGACAAGGTGGAAAAGAAAATATCTAATTTATGTGGGTTTAATAGGAAAGAAAAATTATCACTCACAGAATGGAATCATGCTACCAGTTATGATATTGTTAAGCTGGTTAGAACTATTAACAACTCTAAAAGTGAAGATATATATGGTATATCAAATTTCTTACTTAAAAAAATAACTGATGTAATATCCACTCCTTTAGCTCATAAATCTCATACTTACTGAGGGTCGATTTCATCAGTGTTTAAAACTCGCAGTAGTAATACCGGTGTATAAGAAGAAAGGTGACATTAATAATCCAGTTAATTATAGACCAATATCTTTGGTACCTGTATTCTCCAAAATAATAGAACACATTATTAATAAGCAATTGGTAACATGTTTCGAAGGTAATAATATACTTTTCTAGAATCAATATGGATTTAGAAATGGAACATCAACGATTTCCGCTATTGATAATGTAATTACTGAAATAATTGATGGATATGAAGAAAATAAAATAACATGTTTGACTCTTGTTGATTTGAGTAAAGAATTTGATTGTGTATCACATAGTACATTAACTTCGAAATTACTAGCTTATGGAATTGATAAAAATGTTTTAAATGTACTTAAAACATACCTTAATAATAAGGTACAATATGTTAAATTTTGCAATTAAATGTCATGTCAGCGGTATATAACTAGCGGAGTACCTCAGGGATCTGTGTGGGGACCACTTTTGTTTGTAATATATATGAATGACTTACCTATGCACATTAATTCTAAAGTTGTACTTTATGCTGATGATACTACATTTGTAGAAAATAGTAAAGATATCAGTGAACTAACTGATCTTTGTAATAACAACTTAATATCGGCAAATACTTGGTTTCATATGAATCAACTGACCTTAAACACAAGTAAAACAGAGAAAATGTATTTTTCTTTTATTAATAGTATTAAGGAGTTTAATGAGAAAGATAATGTAAAACTCTTAGGTCTTAACCTGGATCAAAAACTAAACTGCTATAATCATATTAATATTCTTTGTATTGAATTGAATAAGGCGTTGTATTTATTACGTATGTTAAAATATGTTGTACCTAAGAACTGGCTTTTACAATCTTATTATGCATTTTTTCATTCTCTGCTTTCATATGGTATTTTATTTTGAGGAAGTTCAAGCTATGTCAATCGTATTTTCATATTACAAAAATATGCAATAAGATGTTTAGCTGGACTAAAAAATACACAGTCATGTAGAGATGTTTTAACAGTTTTAAAGTAATGACTGTTATAAATTTATTTGATTATCAATGTATAATGTATATAAGAGATAATATCAACAAATATAAAAAATGACAGATGTACATACTTATAATACAAGGCAACAAAATCAAATCAGTGTAACAAATTGTAGATTGAATTTTACTCAAAAGAGTAAATCCGTACAGATCTGTACAGGTGGAATCCGTTTTTATAATTTGCTGCTTGATGAAATAAAATTGATGGAAAAAAAGAAATTTAAATACAAATTAAAGAAATTTCTTAAATGTAATTGTACGTACAATAAAAAAGAAACTGGATCATTATTGTACCAAATGACTTCATGATTTTGATACTATATCTTATACTGGAATTGTGATAGCCATATGACTTTTATTAATGACATCCAAGTTTGTATCTTACAATTGTAATATTCTTGTGTATACTACAATTTTAGTGTATATATAATATAAATATTTTAACAAATATGACAATTATGTACAGATTTGACTATATCTAAACATCACAGATGTATATGATGTAAAAGATGAATAAAGAATAAAGAACTTAATTGAGAGTTTCCTGTCCATTTTTCATATTCGAAAGCAAATAACGACAATTATGAGGAAACTTCAGCATTGCCTCTAACATTAACATCAACGATTATTAAAAGTCAGATAAAATTTTCATATTAGACTATTGTTGTTCAACTCTTCTTCAATATAAATTCATAACCAAATTTATATTGCACACAAGAAATGAATAGAGAAAAGATAAATTTTTCGTAGTTTTACTGTTATATCATAAAAGTAATAAATAGTAACTTCTGGTACAATTCACATTTAAACAATGCAACAGCAAACGCCGTGCAGATGGGCCACCCCATTGGCAACTTCTTTTTCCCTAATCGTGTCTGGTAAAGAAACCCCTCGCTCTCCTTCTCTTCGTCTCTCCCACATAACTAAAATCAGCAAACATGGGTTCCTCAAAATAAACATGTAATAGTATCGATAAAATGAAAGAATGAAAGCGAGATGAAACAGGATACAAAGATGATGCAGGAAATAATTTAAACACACAATGAAAAATTGAAACCGATGGATGTCTGTTAGAAAGACGCAGAGAAAGGAGAGAGAGGTAAGGGAGAGAGAAGAAGAAAAAGATGAAAAGAGAACAGATAACAATATGGAATGTAAACGTAGTAAAAAACTGAACATTATAAAGTTCAGTTCCCAGAAATTCAATAGCAAGATGGAAGTGAATTTTGGATTTCATATTTTTAGGGCAATCGAGGATATAGACGTGTGCTTTAAAATACGTTAAGTAACTTTCCAAATGGCAACCAGAGGTGGTGGTGAGATTAAATACTCGAGATTTCCAGTGAAACTGGACAATTTTGACACTTGTCTAGGATTATCTCAAAAGGGTAACACACATACTTTGTATGCGAGTGAGTAGTAATAGAAACACTTGAAACCACTTTTTGAAAATGACACGTTTTTGCCATACCTGGCTGATAGCGAGTAGTTAATTTTTCAGGGCTGTATGATACGCTGTGTCGCCGTGTTTGTTTATAATGAATAAAATGTTACGACACCTTTTTTCATTCCCTTTGTGAAAGGCTATGATTCTTTTTGGCATCCCTATTTATAAAAGACTACGGCACCTTTTTTCATAACTTACAAACTCCAACCCAATGAAACACTATGACTCTTTTTTTCATCCCCTTATTTCGTGACAGGCTACGGCACATTTTTTAAATCCCTATTTAACATAGCAGAGATTACCTCACCCATACATTTTATAAAAGGCTGCGACCCCTATTTAATATAGCATTGATTACGCCCTAAATCCCCTCTTTAACATGGCAGAGGTTTTTTTGCATTTTTATCAAGGGCTAGAGCACATTTTGGCCCAACCCAACATAGGGGTATTTTTTGCATCCCCATATTTAACATAGCACAGATTACACGTCCTCTAGGCTATTTGACCTAACATAGCACTTCCTCTAGGCTAGCTGATATTTCTCGCATCCCCAATTTTATAAAACGCTATGAACCCTTTTTTGGCACTTAGCCCTCACATCTCGAAAACAGCTAAAAATATCGCAAAAATAAATCGAAAAATTTCCCCTTATAAACCCCTTGTATTTCATCATGATCTATCTAATTCCGAAGTTAGTGACAATCCGACGAAATTTTGGCACTTTGGCATATCTCGAAAACGGCTCAAAATATCGCAAAAATAAATTGAAAAATTTCCCCTTGCAAACCTCTTGTCGTTTTTCGTCATCTACCTAATTCCGAACTTTGGTGATAACGCGACTAAATTTTGGCACTTAGTCCCCATATCTCGAAAACGGCTCAAAATATCGCAAAAATAATTTTAAAAATCTACCCTTATGAACCTATAAAGGTTTTTCATCATAATCTATCTAATTCCAAAGTTTGGTGATGATCTGACGAAATTTTGGCAGTTTGGACCTATTAAGTCCTGATTTTGTGAGAGGCTGTATTGCGAAAATAAACATGACGTCATGGGGAAAACCCGCGTATGACCTTGGCCTACTTTCACTCGTGAATCCTGCATTCTGATTGTTTGGCGAAATCTATAAAAGTCGAGCGCGGTACCACAGTCAGATGCCTACTGACATCCGAAGAGTGAAGATTGACGTGGAAGTGTGCAGTGTCCAGTGTGCAGTGGAGAAGGAAGATCGTCGTGGGATTGCCCAGCGGAGAAGGAAGATCGCCGTGGAAGTGTCCAGAGTCCAGTGCAGAAGGAAGATCATCATGGAATAGTGTAGTGCGTCGTGTCGTCGCCCAGGAGAAATTCTTGCCTATAGCATTGGCCAAATTGCCCCAAGCGTTTGATCTTCCCTCAACTAAAGGTTATTTCCCGCACTTTTTAACACCGCAGGTAATCAGAATTATTCCGGTCCACTGCCTGCCAAGACATTCTAAAGGATAGAAGAACGTGATAAGTTTATGGAGTGGTACGAAAATTTGAGGGAGAATTATACGTTTAATTTCCAGGAGGAATTAATTACATATTGTCGACAAGATGTAAATATATTAAGAATAGTTTGTTTATGTTTTATGCAACAGTATGAGGTTGAGACAAAGGTTAAGACAACCCCTCCTGGAAGCAATTAGTATAGCCAGCGCTTGCAATTTAATGTTCAGGCGCAATTACTTGAGACCGGAAACCATTGGTATTATACCGAGAAAGGGTTATCGATGAAGTGATGTCCAGTCGGTCGAAGCGATACAATGGTTTGTGTGGGTAGAAAAGGAAAGGGGGATAAAAATAGAGACCGCGGGTAATGGAAAAGTAAATGTAGTGCGAGGTAATTTTAAAGTGGATGGCTATTGGAATGATACGGAGAACGGAAAAAGAACATGTTTGGGAGTATGAAGGCTGTTTTTATCACGGTTGTCGTATGTGGTATCGAACCGGACGGGATAAACCACTCCATAATAACCCATTCTCTACTATGAATATAAAATATGAAAGTACAGTTGTTAAAGTCAAAAGATTAGAAGAATTAGGTTTTATTGTGCAAAAAATGTGGAGGTGTCAATGGAAAACACAAATGAAAAATAATGAAAATATCTCGAGCTATGTTAAAAACCACCTCACATGCAGAAAAGAACCATTGACTCCGCGTGATGCTCTGTATGGCGGGCGGACAAATGCGGTGAAATTACATTATAAAGTGAAAAAGGGGAGAAATTTAAATATTAGGACGTATGTTCCCTGTACCCTTTCTGTAATAAGGCCGAAAAATATCCCGTGGGGCATCCTACACATATTTATGTAGGAAAAGAGTGTCCGCCTATTGATCAGATTGAGGGAATAGTAAAATGTACTATTCTATTCCAACCGATTTGTATCACCCTGTGTTACCATGTCGGTCAGGGGGTAAGTTACTATTTCCTCTGTGAAGAGCATGCGCGGATTTGTTAAATCAGGGTGATTGTACACACAGTGATAAGCAGCGTGCCATTACCGGTACTTGGGTAGTGGATGAGGTTCGCAAGGCGATTGAAGAGGGATATAAGTTGGTAGAAATGCATGAGGCGTGGCATTTTAAGGTTGAATAATATAATCCTGTTAAGAAAGAAGGTGGTTTACAGAGTATATTAATAAGTTCCTAAAAACAAAAACAGAGTGTAGCAGCTGGCCTGCGTGGTGCACGACTGATGAAGGGAAACAGGAATGTATAAGTAAATATTATAATAAAGAAGATATTAAGTTAAAACCGGACAAAATATGTGTAAATAATGGTCGTAAGAGTTTAGATAAATTAGTACTAAATAGTTTTGGGGGTAAATTCGGTCAGAAAGAAAATTATAGTCAAACATCAATAATAACTGACCCGAGGGAATATTTTAACAAGTTAGCCGATCCAAATATTGAGGTGCATGAAAATATTCGAATTAACGGGGACAAGTTAATTTTAAATTGGCAGTATCTCGATAGCGCGAGTGTACCACACACCAATGCAAATGTGATAATAGCAGCTTATACTACTGCCCACGTTCGTCTGGAGGTCTATAATTATTTGGATAAATTAGGTAAGTACGTGCTATACTATGATACGGATAATATAATTTATATAGAGACTCCAGGCGGGCCAAAGTTAGAAACAGGTGATATGCTTGGTGAACTTACTAACGAGTTACAAGCATACGGTGTTAAGGCGTTTATTAGTAAGTTCTGTTACGGAGGTCCAAAGAGCTATGGATTTGAAGTATTCAACCCCGATAATGGGGAAAACTGTTATGTGTGTAAAGTTCGCGGAATAACACTCAATTATAAAAATTCTAAAAAAAAATAATTTAAAAAAAATAAAAGAGAAGATACTTAACAACGCTCCACCTGTTCATGTGTTTAGCGAAAGAAAGATTACTCGCATGAAAGATAATAATATCGTTTCTGGGCTGGAAAAGAAAATTTATCAGTTGGTGTACACGAAAAGAAAAATAGACGCTGATAACTATGATACGGTTCCATACGGTGTTAAAAGACAACGAATAGATTAAATAACTTATTATGATATTATATCTATTTTTCATGTATAGAGAAGAAATAATGGATAATAAAATTTATTATTATTATTTAAATGAAATTAAAATATGTGTCGGTCCTGCATATGATGATAATACGGGGACATTTTCTGTAGTTATTAGTTTACGTAATTACTACGATCCTATACGCTCTTCTCTCAAAGAGTGGTATAATTTTCTATAATATTTTCTATATATTGACAGCTATTTTAATTCGACGACAGCAACTTCACTGCCCACAGAATTTTCTTTTAGCGCTAATTATGAGCTATCATTATCGGATAATTTTAAGACTATTCGCTAGTGTACTATTCATTCATTAGACAATGACAATAACGGCTAGGTAAATTTTAGTCTTTATACGTTGAGAAAACTTCATCTCTACATGCCATGTATTCAACAGACAATATTTACATGTTCACAGCTATGTGAAGACGCAACAAAATATGCTCAAAAGTGTTTAGAACAGAATAATACTATCCCAGAATGTTTTAGTTCTTCTAAATAAATTGTAGCGGAAGTATTGGCATATTAAATAGTAATAATAACAATGTTTTATTATATTACTAATTTATTTTATAATATATTAGAATATGGAGTTTCAACATCCATTTACATGTATTGCCGCCGGACCGACAGGATGGGGAAAGACGTACTTTGTAAAAACATTTCTACAATATTATGTTGAAAAATGGAAAAATATAGTATGGTGATATGGCGAATGGCAACTCTTATACAATACTCTCTTCTCATATTGTAAATTTAAAGAAGGATTGCCTCTGGGTGATGAATTTTCAGCGGAAGAAGGCCCGCACCTTATAATTATAGATGATTTAATGCTTGATTGTAATAACCGTCTTGTATATATTTTCACCAAAGGTAGCCAACATAGGAATTTAAGTGTGTTATTTATTACTCAAAATATATTCTATCAGGCTAGAAGTATGCGTGATATTTCATTAAATTGTCACTATATAGTATGCTTTAAAAATCCAGGCTCAAATTAATTACCTGGCACGTCAATTCTATCCAGGTAACGCAAAGTTTATTCAGGAAGCGTATCAAGATGCAACCCAAAATGTTCACGGTTAGCTACTGTTTAATTTAAAACAGAATACTCCCTAAGAGAAGCGTGATCAAACAAATGTTTTCCCCTCGGATTCATTAAATTATGTTTATGTGCCTGTAAAATAATACTACCTTCAATATTTTATATATTTTAACAACTATTTTCTACTATAATAGATGTAAAAATGATTAATTAGCAGAATGCACACTCACTAAGACTTTTAGCAAAAGACAAAACCTAAAATACGCAAGGCTATATTACAAAATGTACATTACGAATGAATTCGTTCTATTTGTGAATGTTCCTATAACGTATTGGAAGGAAACGTTCCGTTAAATAAAAAGGAGAAAAATAAATTGCGAAAATATAAAAATCAGCTTAGGTATTTGGTAAAGAAAGGACCGACGCTCAAACAAAAGAAAAAACGTATAATCGTATGAAAGTAGTTTTCTCACTGCATTGCTTGCACCCATTCTAGGAGGTTTACTATCTAGTCTGTTTAAATAATGCAGCATGCGAAAAAACTTATTTTAACTTCGCCCGAAAAAATACATAATTATCAAACTATATCTAATCTCATCTAATCTATGACGAGATGAAAGAAATTTTTAATAATAAGAGTATGAGTGTAGAAGAAAAATGGGTACAATATAAAGAGGTATTGCAAAAATGTTTACACATTGTTCAAAAACCAATAGCAACAACAACTACTGCTGCTACCACTAATACAAGTAAGAAACGAGGTGGTGCGGAGGAGGCGGAGGAAGAGGAGGAGGATGTGATGTGATATCTACCCTTCCCAAAATTTGCCTGCGTAAAGCAAGACCTATATTACGTAGATTAAAACAAAATCCTGACATTCAATGGGATACCAATGGTAATGTTAAAATATATCGTAAATCAATTCCTGGTGCTAATATAGTAGATTTAATATCTTATTTTGTTAGGTGTCGTAAGAAAAATATTCCACCCACCGGTTGGGAACCATTTACCGTACTATTAGCAAAATCCAATATACCCTTAGAGTATATTGGTAACCCTCAACGAATAGAGTATATTCGAAAGCTGACAGTTGCTGCTCCCCAAAAAGCAGAGGAGGAGGAAGAGGAGCCGGAGTCATCACGTAAACGTAAGAAAGCTGTCAGTTGGCGTAACATTAAACTATGAAGAAGTTAGCTAATATTTACTATAATTCTTCACACCCAGCGTCGTTTTCAACAGCTCAAGCATTATGGAAAGCTATAAAGAAATCAACACCTTTACACATGATGGAACAAAGGTTAAAAAAAGAACCGACCTATACACTGCATAAACTAGCACGTAAACGGTTTCAACGAAATCCCTATCTTGTGTTTAATAATGACGATCAATGGCAAGCTGATTTAAACGATATGAAAAGTCTACAAAAATATAATGATGGATACCGGCATATTTTAACAGTGATTGATATATTTAGTCGCTATGAATCGGCAGTACCTATCCGTAGTAAAACTGGTGATAATATTAATAAAGGAAATTCGAGAAAATATTTACATCTACCCCCAGACGTAAACCTCTGAGGTTACAAACAGATAAAGGTACAGAGTTTATTAACAGACCATTCCAGGCGTACTTAAAAAAGCAACATATTCATTTTTTCACAACCGAAAATCTCAATATTAAGGCAAGCCTCGTAGAACGTTTTAATAGCAGCCTGAAGCAAAGAATGTGGAAATATTTTACAGCGAAGAAGACTTACCGCTACATAGTTGTGCTCCCCCGACTAGTTCACGGATATAATTCTAGTCCACACGAAGCACACAAATTACCACCTGCTCTAGTGAACCAAGATACGTTCAACAAGTGTGGAATAGACTGGTGAAACAACCAACCAGTACCAGTAATTTCCTGTAGAGACTACCAGTTATTGGGATCTCACTTTTCCAGTACTAGTGTTAAAGCAAAAAATATATATAGAGGATACTGTGCGAATTACTTAGGCAAAACGACATTTTGCAAAAGGTTACAAAGAAAATTGGACTCTGGAAATATTTAAAATAAAACAAATACAATATCAGGAAATGAAATTGGTTTATGTATTAGAGGATTTAAATGGTGATGTGATTGATGGTACATTTTACGAAGAGGAAATACAAGCTGTGCCACTACCCAAAGTTTAGAAAGTAGACAAAATTTTAGAAACTAAAGGTAAACGAACACTTGTTCGGTGGCGGGATTATCATTCTTCATTTAATTCGTGGGTTCCAGTACCCTATTTAACGAACGGCTAGCAACATTTAAAAGACCAGGGCAATGGAAAGTTCCACCACGTCAACTTGCAGAGTGTGGTTTTAATTTTGTTAGATTACCCGATATTGTAAGATGTGCATTTCATACTTTAGAATTAGGTAATTGGCAATCAATAGACGCATTCAACGTGATTTATCTCAATTCTGTGAACAGTACTGTTTTCTCTATTTGGCATGTCGTGCATCTGGCTATTCACTAGAGGACTTCTTAAATAAATTATCAACCGGCAACACTAATGTTAGCGATATTATGCTTTATTCGTTTATGGGAACGGTCCCTGACGCGAGATTACGTTCTCCATAAACCATGTGTATGTGTTTGTCACTCGAGCGAAATTAAGTTCTCCGTAAACCATTAGTGTGTGTGTGTGTGTGTGTGTGTGTGTGTATGTGTGTGGTTGATTGCGAGATGAATAGCCAGATGAGTTCAGTTAGCAGTATATACACAAAAACTTCAAATTTATGTTACAGTGTAGACTATGGTGGAAGCCCTGTGTAATCTTTGCTATTTTTTAAGTCTTTTATGTATAATACCAGTAAAATGTTTTAGTATAATAAAAGGAAATATTTTTTTCAGCCGTTTTCGAGATAGGGGGGATAATACAGAAACTGAAACCGAATAAGCCAGTTGGGCCTGATAATATACCAGCTTATATTGTGAAGGGTTGTAGTGATATTTTTAAAGAACCGCTATATACGTTATTTAATTTATCAATAAGAACAAGTGTATTTCCGGATATGTGGAAAGAATCAATTATATGTCCAGTTTCGAAAGCAGGCAATAAAAATAAAATTGACAACTATCGTCCTGTAGCCATATTGTCAACGGTTGCTAATATATTTGAAAGTATTATTTATGATCAGGTCATGCAGCACGCTAAGTCGGTACTTTCAATATATCAACATGGCTTTTTACAGAAAAGATCTACTGTAACTAATCTGGCTATAATTACAGACTTCATAGCTTCCGCCATAGACAATAAAGAACAAGTAGATGTTGTATACACGGATTTAAAAAAAGCATTCGATACTGTAGACCATAATATACTAATTCAAAAGTTTTTCACATTCAGTTTTAGTCCTTCTATGATCCATTTCTTCAAGTCTTATTTAAGTAACCGTAGACAATCCGTTCTATATAAAGAATATAAAACCAATATTGCTTTTATGTCGGTTCCGGTGTTCCTCATGGATCTAATATTGGTCCTCTTCTGTTTTTATTATTTATTAATGACTTACCACATTATATTCAAAATTCTCGTAAGCTGTTGTTTGCAGACGATTTAAAAATATTTGTCAATGTAAAGTCTTTGGATGACTGTCTACTGCTTCAACAGGATTTGTCCAGTATACTCAAATGGTGTTCTAGGAATAGACTTGAAATAAATATTGGTAAGTGTAAAGCCATGACCTATAGCAGACGGGAAAAAACTTACGATTTCACTTACTCGATCAATGGAATAAGCTTAAAAAATTGGATACAATTAAAGATTTAGGTGTTACATTCGATATTAAACTAACCTTTTCGCCACATGTAGTAAATATAACCAATGATGCATATAGAAACCTAGAATTTCTTGTTAGGACAACCAAAGTATTTGCTAATGATAGCACTTTGAAAACTCTTTACTATTCCTATGTTAGGTCCAAACTTGAATATGCCTCACTTATATGGAATAACTCTATGAAAGCTAGTTGCCAGAAGATCGAACACGTACAAAGCAAATTTTTACGTTTTCTCACATACAAACCCGAAATACGAATCTTACAACAATTTAATCGATAGTTTCAAATTTCAGAAACTTGATCAAAGACGAATATTAAACGACTTACTTTTCTTGTACAGACTTTTGCACAATAAAATAGACTGTACCGAATTAATTGCAAAAATAATTATTAAAGTCCCATCCCTCAGAACGCGCGAGGGAAATAGTGGCCTATTATACTGCAGAAAAGCTCGTACAAAAGTATTAAATGTGTCCCCTACATGGAGAACTAGTGCTACTTCTAACTATAATGCAATAGGTAAGAATGGTACAAATTTGGACATATTTGGAAATTCGGAAGAACTGTACAAAAGGTTAATACAGAATATATTGTAAAAAGATGAGAAAGAGAAAGAAAAAGAAAAAGATACTTTTTGGACAAGAAAAAGGGTATAGATGTTCTATTATTTGTGTCATTAAATGTAACAATTATTGTAGACGCTATAAATAGGCATTAAGGCCTGTTGTGTCTATGAAATAAATAAATAATTGCCAAAATTTCGTCTGATCATCACCAAACTTTGGATTCAGATAGATTATGATGATATGCCTAGAGGAAGTGCTATTTTAGGTCAAATAGCCTAGAGGACGTATAATCTGTGGTATGTTAAATATGGGGATGCAAACAAATATCACCCTTATGTTGGATTAGGTCAAAATGTGCTCGTAGCCTTTTAGAAGAGTGCAAAAAAGAGGGGCCGTAATCTCTGCCATGTTAAAGAGGGGATGTAGCCTTTTATAAAATGTACCGGTTAGGTAATCTCTGCTATGTTAAATAGGGAATATAAAGAGTTCCATAGCCTTTCAAGAAATAAGAGGATGAAAAAAAGAGTCATAGTCTTTCATAGAGCTGGAGGCCTTAAGGGATGCAAAAAAGGTGCCGTAGTCTTTTATAAATAGGGGTGCAAAAAAGGGTCATAGCCTTTCACGAAGGGGATGAAAAAAGGTGTCGTAGCGTTTTATACATTATAAACAAACACGGCGACACAGCGTATCATACAGCCCTGGAAAATCGACTCCTTGCTATCAGCCAGGTATGGCAAAAACGTGTCATTTTCAAAAAGTAGTTTCAAGTGTCCCTACTACTACTCGCGTGGTTCGGTTGCAAACTTGGTGTGGCTCATTCAACGCACTGGTTCGGAATACGTTGTAACCAGAGATTCTGCCAGGATTTTTAGATTGCAGGGGGAGTTTAAAGTCAATATTGGGTGGGTGTAAGTAGAGTTTGCACAGTTTCTATCGATTTTTGACAGCAAAAATGTTAAAGTTGGGAAGGTGAACTCGAGGATTTGGGGATGACATCCCCCACAAGGGGAGGGTCAGAGCAAATCACTGCTTGCAGCAAAGCCAGCAGATACCGTAGGCCATACCTTCCATTTCTGACTACTAATGTAAATTTAAATTAATAACAAAATGAATTAATGATAATTTTTCTGCTAAATTTATTTAAAGAAAGAGACAATATTTTAAGTTTACACTGTATCAAAATGAAATGTTACAAATGCTCAAAAGCGAGAACGGTATGTTGCTTATAGGCACAGCTGACCTTACATATTCCACATTTTAAAAGTGAATAAATCATATATAATAGTATGTTGATAAATTGTAGCATGGAAACGAATTTTATGCCAAACTAAAATAAAAAGATCTCTCTAAAGGGGGTCATTTTCTGCTCATATCTTAAATTTATCAGTTCCGAACATGCCACTCTGGATTACATCTATTGCGAATATTCCGTTCTAATAATTACAATACTAATGAGCTAGTGTTTATACTGAACAATCTGAACAGTTCACAAAGTCGGGTGATGCGGGTCAGGTTTTGGACTGTGTCACCGGGCTTAGAACTGGGACCCAGAGATTTCATTTAGAACCTATAGCGCGGAGGATAAAGCAGAGATTTTAATTAGTTCCTTTCGTTTGAACAGTGTTTCTTTCAGGACTGACCAAGGCCGGAGATGTTACGCCCAGAACACGAAAAATACGACGCCGAAATTTCCACTTAACTAGATTTTCTAGACCGTTATAAATCGGGTGATCGGGTCATTCGCGTCAAGTTTTGGACCGGGTCACTTATGTCACTTGGTCAGTCCCGGCCATCGAGTCATCAAAAGTGGCCCGGATTCGAATCTTTAACACGCACATGCACAAAAGTAGAGAGAGTGTGTGTAAATGAAAGAAGGAATAAGTAAGAGAAAAAGATAAAGACCAATAGAAAGAGAGAGAAGAGAAAGAAGCAAAAAGACATGATAAGAATACATTAAGATAGAGAGGAAGAGAGAAAGACCAATGAAAAACATGAATACTATACTATCATTATGCTACAGAGCAACTACACTGTTTACTTTGATACTCGCCATTGATGCCTCGTAAATTGTCCAACCGGAGATGAATCTCTTTTTTGATTATTCGTTTCACGCGAAAACACTACAAGATGGTTTGCTCTGGTTTTCTTCCCAAAGTCTGAAGCTTTAGCTACTACTCCACAGCGTATGCTTCCTAATTGATGCTTAACAATTGGAATCGTGTTTCTTTCTAAGAATACTAACATGAAAAGTGGATACTTTAGATCAGGTCGTGTTCTTACTAGTCCTCTTGACTTTATTTTGTCCTTCTCAACCAAAATGTGTAAACCGTCTTCTTCTCTACTGTGACACTGATATTTCCTTCCTCATTCTTAAGGATTCTCCGTTTAGTATCAGATGTCACTATTCGATCCTTCACGATCACTTTGTAAAACACTTGCTTCTTCATGTAAGTTGTTCTCTGAAAAGTGCACGCCGAAATTTACTTATTCGATAACTTATAGACAAAGTAGTGCCAATTAATATCCTAAATTTAAAAAATCCGGCAAAACTGAAAGAAACAATAACATCTTATGCAGTAATTTAACAGTCCAAGTTCAAAAGCCAAGTTTATTTTTATTATTACTATTATTAATAATAATAATAATATCTACGTCCGATATCTGACAATTTTAAATTCCCGTAGAATAGCATTGAATATTATGGAAGTAAACTCACTCAATAGCAGACTCGATTAAAAACGAACACTGAGAGCTTGACGATATTTTCTTTTAAGGTCTCTATAGAGAACAAGGCCAACAGATTGTAGCCGTCTGTTAAGGTTTCTGCTTAAAATATTTTTTTCGGGTGTAAATAATTTTCTTATAACGAAGGCAACTGATATCTGCGCACCACCACAAGCAAGCCAGGCAACTTCGGCATTTGGTCGGCAAAGGTAGGGCAGACGACGCGTTTTGAAGGATTCCGAGAAGGAACCGACGTCGACCGGTGGGTGCTGGGCGGTGTTACCCCCCAATGTCGGCAAGTCTGGAACCGACGGGAGCCTGGAAAATAGCTCGACAACCAAATGCCACTTACGGGTCGGCGCCGACCTTACTCCAACTATTACCCGACTACTAATGGCGGTCGACAAAACGCTCCGTCTTAGTTGACAATTGGCCTACTTTGGCTATACCTACGGCCACGGTGATCCCTGAAAAACACTGTTCAAACGTGTTTTACTCTTCAGAACCATCAGTAAGGTATTGGATGAATTAAAAAATTAGACATCCAAGAACATACGAAACCGGGATGAAGATGAAAAGGCAAATATTGATCCTTCAAGAGAAGAATTGGAAGAAATAAAGAAAAATCAGAACACAGAGTTGATAGACGGACCATCAACACCTGGGAAACATAACTCGAAGAAGAAAAAGAAGAACTGGTAATCTTGGATACCGAGACTTTACAAGAGAAAAGGCATTAAGAATAATAATCAAGATACAAAAGACATCGAGATGGAAGACACATAAGATCAAAACGACCGGGGAACCAGAAATGAAGAAAGCCAAGCTGTAGTACGAATTTCGATAGAAAACAAAAAGGAGATTTGCTTTAATCCAAACACATTTTACGAGAACCTTAACCTAAATTACAGTTTAAGGAAATTGGAAGAATCTTTGATGCTTACAGCGGCATTACGAATAATTGTTAGAAATGTACATCCATCTGGAAAAACAATAACCTTCCCTATAATTGAGGAGCTTGATAAGATCAACCTTAGGGCCAATGGAATTACCACCGATCCATAAGATTTGCTTACACTAATTGATAAAATCTTCGAGAGAAAGGATGAATCGTTCCACGCTAATTATGTCTACAGGCAGTTTCTTTTGTCATATGGAAGAATAGTCTTCATTCCAGCGGAAAAGTTTCCCGCCTGCTATGTTCACACTCAACAACCTTAATCAGCTTCAAAGTAGCCCAAATTAATTTGAATAGATCTAAATTAACAACAGCAGAAATTAGGCAATTTTTCGAAAAGGAAGAAGTGGACATTGCATGTATGCAGGAGCCTTATACTTACAAAGGAAAAATTATCAATATGCCGCTGGGCGTCGTAACAATACTGCCTGAGGATCCGAATATAATGGTTTCGGTGGTGATCTTTAATCGGCAAATAAATACACTCGTACACCTAAAATATGCTAATAAATGAACGCTCTGTGTCGATATAACAAGGGGAAAACAGAAAATAACAATTGTGAATGTATATTGTCAATTCTCCTATCCCGAGGGAGATCTTCGTCCAGAATTTCAACGCTAAGTCCTCGCTCTGGCACTGCCGTGATACAGATGACAACGGAGATATGTTCGAAGAGTTAATAGAACAACATCACCTTGTGGTCTTAAACAGAGATGGACAACCACCTACCTTCAGAGACAGAGTCAGAGGCGAATTTAATATATACTTCACGCTGTCTAGGGGATATATTTCAAATTGTATATTTAATTGGATTGTTCATGACTGTGCAACTACTAGTGCCCATAATGTCGTCCTCTTTAATATAGAATTCAACAGAAATGAAACTAATGGAGAAGATGAAAATAAAGGAAATAACACTAAGTATAACATTAGTAAAATAAATAATCAGAAATTTGTGGAAAAATTGAAACTTCCGCAAATTGAACATAATTGTAATCTGGTGTAACTAACAACTAACCTAGAAGATGCAATGTCGACAGCAATAAGAAGTTCAGCGTCCAAAATTAAACAGGACAATAAAAAAGAACACCTTTTTGAACGGATAGCCTTAATAAATTAAAACGAAGAATGAAGGCGAGCAGGAAGAGCTACCGAGCGGCAGGGAATCACTTTTTGAGAGCTTAAAGGCTGCAGAAATATAAAAGCATAAAACAACAATTCGAGAAGGAGCTGAGAGAGACAAAGAAGAAAACCTGGAGGAAATTTGTAGAAGAGAATCTAAGCTTAGATATATGGGATATGCCGAACAAAATTATAATGAGAAAAGTCAAAACCAATTGATCTCTAAAGACACTTAAAGATGACCAAGACAACTTCACTATTAATTGAAAAAATACAATAGAATTTCTCTTACAAAAACTATTTCCTGATGACCATATTGAGGACGACAGCGAGGATAACAACAAAGCAAGAAACGAAGCAAAAAACATACAGAATATGATAATGAAAATCACGAAGAATTAATTGTTTCAAATGATCAAGTAGCGGATATATTAACGAAACTAAAAACAAGGAAAGTTCCGGGAACAGATGAAATGAAAAATGAGATCTTCAAAAATAATCAACAAATTATGGACACCTTATTCAACTAAATTATTCAATGAATGCATCCAACAAGAAAAATTTCCGGAATCATGGAAAAAGGCCAACCTTATAATCTTCCGTAAAGGAGATGATAAGGATAAATTTAACCTAAAATCGTATAGACCGATATGCTTGCTAAACACGATCAGCAAGATATTTGAAAAAGTTATAGCTCAAAACATCAAACAAAAAAGGAACGATTTGGTAAACTCTAAACTACAATATGATTTCCGTCCGAGTAAGTCGACAGAGGATGCTATCAATGAATTGTGCAAAAGTATATATACACTGAAAGAAGAAAATTGTAAATATGTTATTGTAATCTTCTTTGATATTATTGGAGCCTTCGACAATTTGTGGTGGCCCTCATTACTAGTGGAACTAAAAAAGCTAAATATTCATAAGAAATTATGGAAAGTCATTGAAAATTACTTTAAGGAAAGAGTGATAGAGTTGGAAACGGCGGACGGCGTCGTGGCGAAGACTCCTACTAGGGGCTGACCTCAGGGATCGGTGTTGGGGCCTGTCTGCTGGGACCTGGCCTTCCAGCCTTGTTTAGAGATACTGAGCGGGATGCAACAAGTTGAGAGGGTGGTGAGATATGCCGACGACCTGGCGGTCGTAATAAAGGGAAGTAGTCGTCTTGACCAGGAAACTAAAGCCATCGAAATTACAGGGAAAATGACATCGTGGTGTAGAGGAAACAAGCTAACAATATCATCTGACAAGACAAAATATGTGCTTTTTAAAGTCAGTTTAAATTACAACAGAGGGCCAATAATTAAAGTTAATGGGAAGTCAATAAAGAGAGAAAGATATATCAAATATTTAGGCCTAACATTGGATGAAAAGTTAAATTTCAGACAACATACGACAATTCTGCAATTACTTTAAAATTCCCATGAAAATAATACATATATACCACGATGTCGTAATAAGAGCAATTGTGGGCTACGCCGCAAGTGTTTGGAGTAATCGACTCGATGATGTTAGACAAAAATAACAATTGATCGAGCGCAGCGACAACTACTTCTGCGTCTTTCAGGGGCCTAAAGAACTACTTCAACTGAGGCTTTCCAGATCGCACTGGCTGTTCCGCCCTCCATCTCCAAATTAAGAAATTAGGCGCTATGTATTAGCTAAAAAAGAAAGACCAAGATAAATTAATTAAATTTCTACATAGACCGGCAGAAAACTTTTCTGAAATCAATTCAATCGTGGTCGAGGCATGGCAGAACCAATGGAACGCAACCGATAAAGGAAGAAGATTATACTCTATTTTTCCGAGCATTCAGGAACGATTGGATATGGAGGTGGAAGTTACGGGAGCTCTAATGCAATATCTAACTGGCCACGGTTCCTTTCGACAGAAGCTGCATCAGATGAACATCGTCGAGGACAATATGTGTCATACTTGTGGGATGGTAGCTACGCCCTAGCATATCGTCATCGATGTGAAGAAATTGAGCATCTTGCTAGAGATGAGAGAGAACTCCTAGATGAGAACCCTCGGCACAGACGTTCTGAGAACTCCGGAACCGGTGGCGGCCCTCAGGGGACTAACAGGTAGAATTTCCAACTACTATAAAAGGAAATTAATTAACGGCGTGAACCACCGCGTACAGGAGACAAGATGAGGGAAAATAGTGCAACAGCTTTAAAAGTAAGCTGGTGTGCGATCGTGTCTGTGCAGCCGCGCCGTGACAACTGCGTCTACTAAGAAACAGAACTTAAATGTGAAGTAAAATAAACTAAAATGTGAACACAATTAGGATAATTGTGTCTGCTGGAACCCGGAAGAACTAGCGCTTTGAGACGGAAACCATAACAAGAGACGCTCTAAGTGTGTGAGTGTGTGAATGGAAGAGGTGGTTATGGATAATATAACAAGTAAGGAAAGATTAATAACTGTGCAAAACCGATGACCTTCTGGAACCCGGAAGCAAAGTGGCTAGATAGAATAAGTTGAATGAGTGAGGAAGAGTGCGTGAGTTAAGTGAAATTTTGCGTAAAGTGTGGAATAATGGAAACGAGACTGCAGAAGGAGTAACCGGTGACAAGAAGAAGATGCAGTTAGTACCAGGAATGGGATGGCGAAAAAATCTTTGTGGATTTACCAATTTTTATTTTTATTTATTTATTTATTATAGAAATACATCTTATAGCAACATAGCTGCATTGGATGTGGTCAATCTTAATATACATATATATATATACAAATTTTACAAACTAATATCGTACCTTATTATAATTATAGTTACAGGTACATTTCTAGCTAGCGCCTATTGTCAACATATAAATTTACTCAGCATAGAAATAAAATCATATACCGTTACAAGTTTTACATTTACATTTACAATTTAAATATATTATGTTTTTAAAGTCCTAATTTACTGCAAATGTTAAAACATGATACAATTTGCTTGTACGTCTTATCAAAAGAAAAATGAAATATAAGTACTTACAGTTTTCTAAGATTAGTTTCTATTTCATCAAAAGTATAGCCTTCAATTTGTATAAGTATCTTCTTTATTTCATGTTGAAATTTTGAGAGGGGGAGGTTTCTAAGTCCCAAGGGCAGAATATTTAGAAATTTCAAACCTTGTACGATGTATGTTCTATTTGTTCTTGCAAGTCTTATTCGTGGTTTTATCAGTAGGTGTTTGTTCCTCGTGTCATGATTGTGTACACTCTGACCCGTGTCAAAATCATTTAAATGTGCCCTCACAAATATCAGTGATTGGTAAATGAAACTACTCGCTATGGTTAAAATGCCAAATTGCTTAAAATAGCCCCTACATGATTCGCGGGCTGAAAGATTAAAGACTATCCTAATAGCCTTTTTCTGCCACAAAAATACATCCTTTGCTCTGGTAGAACCGCCCCAAAGAAGTATGGCATAACTAATATGACATTGAATAAGTGCGTGGTTTGACATTTTTAAGTAATTCTTTGATAAAGAGTATTTCAAACGTCGTAATAAATACAAGTTCCTTGCTATTTTTTTAATAATATTGTCAATATGATAATTCCATGATAACTTACCATCTAAGTGCATACCCAGTAACGAAACTGACTTTCTAGGATTCAAGCTTAAGATATTATTGTTTAAAGAAAACAGCGTATTCTCTGTTTTACCTGGATTTAAGACTAATTCATTTTGCTTGAACCATTTACTAGCACTCCTTAATTCTGTTTCCTTCTCAGTAAGTAAGCAAGATAAATTTCTATTTCCTACTAAAAATGCATCCACGCGCACCTAATCCTCTGTTTTTTATCTTGTTACAGGAAGAAGAAGAAGCCATAAGAAGAAGAAGCTCAAGTTATGTGTAGTCCTGTTTTGTCTTTGTCCTGTCCTTGTCCTCTTGTTTGACTCCTTAAATATTATATACTTTATTTGTTTATTTGTTGCGTTTCTAAATAAATATGATACAAGTAGAAAGGGTCCAGGGCCCTTATGCAAAAGATATGTATATGATACTAAGGCCAGGAGAACATTCTGGACGCCTGGCAAAAGCCCGATCCGCAACCCCAGAAGTCTCAGACTGATGGAACACAGGAGCTTTTTGGAATTACAGAACTCCGGCAATCCAAGAATATCTAGAGGCCTGCCCCAAGGCAAAGGGAGCGATTATCTGCTCGTGATGCACGTCCCAGAAAGTGCACAGTTTATCTTGTGCAATGGATGCAAAGAGGCAGGGGTGGAATGCGAGTCCCTAATAGAAAAAATACGGGTGGAATGCCGACCTTACTCCAACTATTACCCGACTACTAATGGCGGCCGACAAAACGCTCCGTCTTGGTTGGCAATTGCCCTACTTGGCTATACCTACGGCAACGGTGACCCCTGAAAAACATTGATCAAACGTAAGGAAATAATTTAAAATTCTTCTTTGTCTTCCGGGTTACCGGGTCTAAATCGGAACGCAGACACCAGGCGAGGCCTGGTCGATCCGGTGCCCCGTTTCATCTCTGTTTCTAATAGTTAGTAAAAGAACGCAATGCCGGAAACTGACTACTAGAATATAAACTGACATTTAGAACTTAAACGTTTAAAATCTTATTTTCTAAAACATGCTTAAAATCTTTTCTATAATGATTGAATTATAAAATTATTAAAAATTAATCGGATTTATGCAGAAATATGCTATAACATTTTCTAATAATCCAATTATGGATAGACACGTGGTGGACACCATGAAATAATCAACTTCGTTTCTCAAGTGACAGTACAGGATTTCTCTTTGTACTGTCAATATTATTTTTATTATATTTCAATAGATTTTATTCTAGACGGATAATCTATTTTATTATTTGAAAAATAATTTGATTTAAGTTTTTTTAAAAATAGAAAATTGTCTGCCAGGGTTTGAACTTACGAACCCAATTTTCTTTTTTCAAAAAAGAAAATTTTATTCATCAGGGTTTGAACTCGCGATCCCAGGCGTGAGAGTCGAGCAAGCTAACGAACATACCACAGGTTCTTGTTTATTCTGATGATGAGAAGACAATATTCACTGGAAACTATGTATGTTCTGCGGGTCTCGAATCTAATAACAAAACAAGATTTCCTATTACGTGATTCATTGCGTTCTGCCTTTATTGCAACAAGCGAGTGACCCAGCTTAACCCAAACGTAAGTGACCCGGTCCATAACTTGACCCGGATGACTCGTTGATGCAGTCTGGACAATATAATAAACTGGGCATTTTTCTTACTCTGAGAATAACATGTCTCATACTAGTCGCCCCTGATAGAAACATTGTCAGGAAATAATTTAAAATTCTGCTTTGTTTTCCGGATTACGGGGTATAAATTGGGTCACCAGGTTAGGCCTGGTCTGAAGCGTAGACCCGGTATGAAGTTTCACCCAATTGACCCGGTGAGTGATTTCAGCACTGCTTGGAGTCACTAGCATAACGCCTTAACCCTCACGACTACATGGGTCTGTTCCTTTTTATGGATAGATTCGACTTGTGACTGCAAGCGAATAAATTTTAACGACCTATACAAATCCAGATGGTTAAGATAAGATAAGGTAAAATGAATTTTATGGGCGGTAACAGCACTATGTCTTATACCCGTCCCGATCACATGGTTAAGAGGAGAGCTTGATTTTAGTAAGTAACCAACATACGTATTACGATATTTTAGTTCAAATTCGAGGAAAATATATGTGTAACATTTTATCTGTATAGATTGTGTTGGAAATAAACACATGTGTATGCATGTTCTTTTCGTCATGTCGAATTATAAATATATTTTAACAGATTTAGGAACAAATCCAGTTTATGGTTAATATTGTCACATTAATATAAGATCATTTATTGTCTTGTATTTTAACTTAAACCAACGTGAAGCAAGCTAACATTACCAGAAAATGCCATTAGCAAATGGAGAAGCAAAAAACTTAAATTAAAAGCTCTAATACCCTTCCGTGCAATATGACAGGTTGGACATAACACAAATTTTATCTTTTGAATGTTTGTCTTGTAATTACAAAAAATCATAATTTGCAGGAGATTCGAAACTACAACCATAAGAAAAATTCCCCAGAACCTGTCACCACTCAACTAAAGCGGGCAGCTAAAATAAAGTATCTAGTAGCAATATGGAGACAGATCCATTACAAGCCATAGCCCATGTTTTGTCAAATACAATAATCAGATGTGTTAGAGGAACTAGGTAGCCCTTAAAAGGGCTGTTGTATGTGAACTGTTTCGAGGTGGGTCATTCCACGTCAATTCCACCAATAGTTTGTTAAAAATTAACTCAGTATCTCCGATTTGGGTGAAATGCGGTAGTGTAATGAAGCTTCTGTGCTGATTTCAAATCTGTAAATTTTATTCCAATCCCATTAGCGGTTCAAAATTTATCAAATTTCAAATACGAAATGATAATCCATTGTTATAGTCGCGACATGCAATTTTCTCATTGTTCTGGAATACGAAAAACGTCATATCCCAGTTCCTATTTATGCTAGACACATGATTCCTTTTTATTCAGATTGTTTTGAAATGATGAACCAGGAACAATATATAAAGTTATGACTTAACAGTTAGAAAATTAAGAAAAGTAAAATGTTACCAAAAGAAATAAAACACCATTTTCAAAATTCCCATCATGGATTACAATTTTTTTTTTCTTATCAAGCTCATTACTTCTATATTCATATAAGAGAAAATTGTGAGAGGCCTTCAAGGCATTAGGGGAAAAGTGAAATATTATAAATGTACCTGTAAAAAGTAAAAAGAAGTCTTCCTATCTTCATTTTTTGAATTTGAATTTTATTTATGGCCGTTAGTCATCTAAGTCTCAGGCCGGGATTGAGGAGGGGAAAGGATGTTGGAAGGTGTCATCCAGGGGTTATATTGAAGGTGCCATCGCGGCACTTAACTGTTGTGACTGTGAAAAAAAACCTGGAATGGTTCTGTGCTTAAATGGTGGAAGGTGTCTCATGAAAGTTGCAAAATTAAAGCATATTATGAAAAACTTATTGAAATAACCTAAAGAGCCGCAGGCCCACCTGCTATGAATTTTCGGGAAAATTTTCAATAGCTCAAACTTTTCAAAGAACCCAAAACCGAAGGATTTTCGGTAACGTTTTCAAATAGTAAAAATGTTCAAATATTTCAAAAATCCACATTTTTCCGAAATATGTTTGAAAGCACAAGAAGCAGGATGGTGAACCAAGAGGACTTTGTCTCCTGACTATTTAGGTCAAATTATATAATAAAAGTGTGATTTTCTAATTGACGGAAAATAGGTATTCCCTAGCCTAATCCTACCTAACCTACCCTTACATAACAAAACCACCCCTTACCCCACCCAACTGTTTTTTTCGTCAAATAGAAAATGACTGTTATTGAAAATATGAACCTTAGTGAGAGTAAAGCCCCTCCTGACCCCATCGTGCTTCTTGTGTTCTCAAACATATTCAGGAAAATACTAGATTTTGCATTTTTCGAAAATGATAATTTTCTAAAATTTGAGATTTTGAAATTTTCCCCGAAAATTCAGCTTCTCTGGATTTCTAAGAAATTTCAAAATTTTGACATTTTGAAAATGTTCTTGACAATGTTTTTGAAAATTTTGAGTTTTCGAAAAATTACCCGAAAATTCATAGCAGGGTTAGGTTATTTCAATACGTTTTTATATTATTTTTTAATTTTCCAACACTACATGAGACACCTTCCATCATTTAAGCACAGAACCATTCTAGATCGTTTCTTACTCACACCAGGCAAATACCGTGATGGCATCTTCAATATAGCCCCTGGACGACACCTTCCAATATCCTTTCCTCTCTCCTATCTCGGCCTGAGCCTTAGATGAATAAAGGCCAGAAATCAAATCTAAATTTTTAAAAGTGAAGATAGGAAGGTTTATTTTTTTCACTTTTTACAGGTACATTTTTAATATTTCACTTTTGCCGCCAGTGCCTAGAAGGCACATCACATTTTTTTTTTACATTTGAAAATAGATGCTATGAGCTTTCAAATAAAAAAATTTCATTGCAATACATGGTGGAGATTTTGAGTTATAAAGTTCTTTTGGTAACATTTTACTTTTGTTAATTTTCTAACAGCTAAGTCATAACTTTGTAAATTGTTTCTGGTTGATAATTTCAAGACAATCTGAATTAAAAAAATCCCTTTCGGTAGGCCTACAGGCTGAGGTAGATCTCGAAGTTTTTTTTATTTTCAAAAATTCAAATCTCGCCTTATATGAGAGCTATCGAGAAACTATTTATTGATTTGTAGATTATTCATCAAGAGCTGTTCAACGATATCCCTGCAGCACTACACCACCATGGTGTCCATCTGCACCCTCCCACGGGGAGCTGCGCCCCAAAGGGAAGGTTTGCCTCATTTATTGTAACCTACTCTTGATCATGCACCTTCAAAGAAAATTTCGTTTCTCTACCTTCAATGATTTGGAAATTAGGTTTTTGGGGCGGCCACTTTGGATCCAAAATGACGACTTTTTGAAAGTTTTCTTGTATTGTTGTGACCTACTTGTGATGGTACATATTCAAATAAAATTTCATTTTTACAGCTCAAATGGTGTGCAAAATGGGATTTTGGGCGGTCATTTCGGATCCAAGATGGCGACTTTTCCCAAATGTTGTAATATTTCCCTAAACTACTTGTCACAATGCACCTTTATGCCAAATTTCGTATCTCTAGCTCAAACGTTGTGGAAAATGGATTTTAGGTCCGCCATTTTGGATCCAAGATGGCGTCTTTGTCTATATCACGTAATAGTTTAGTAACATACAAGTGATAATGTACCGTGTTACCAAATTTGATGTTTCTAGCTGCAGCCGTGTAAGCTGTGTATTCTATACGACAATGGGTTCGGCGGCCATTTTGAATCCAAGATGGCGAATTTTTCAACATTTCGTGATACTTTCTTGAACTACTAGCGACAATACACCTTTATGCCAAATTTCGTATCTCTAGCTCAAACGATATGGAAAATAGCTTTCTTGCTTTCGCCATTTTGGATCCAAGATGCCGTCTTTGAACTCATTAGGTAACATTTGCGTAATCAAAGAGTGATGTTGTACCTTTATGCCAAATTTGATTTCAATAGCCCCAGCGGTTTAGGCTGTGTATTCTATACAACAATGGGTTCGGCGGCCATTTTGGATCCAAGATGGCGACTGATTTTGCTCATTAACGAACTTAACCGAGCTATTAAGCCTAGAAACAATATATAAAAATTTGGTTCAAATATCTTCAAAATTGTGGCCGCTAGCGTGTTAATATACTTAGTCTGGCCATAAATACTGTCACAAAAGTTGCAGATCGGAACCGAGCGTTTATACCGCATAGACTTTAGTGAATTCACTCCTGTCAGTAGTCTGTGTACTGTGCATTGTGTAACTCATGTTTTTTTGCAGGTCCGTGATATTGTAAGGATGGAGTGGGGTCAGGAACAGAACCGTGTAGCTGTGATTGCATTACACAAGTGTGGTCACAAGGCATCGAAGATCTTTCAACCTCTCCAACCTCTGAAAATCACACTGAGATTCGTATATAGGACCATAGCAAGGTACTGTGAGACTTCCTCTGTAAGTGACCGTCAAAGACCAGGCCGACCGCGGAGCAGTAGAACACCACAAGCCGTCCAGGCTGTCAGGCAGAGAATTCGTCGAAACCCCCTTCGGAAGCAAAAAATTATGTCCCGGGAAATGAACATTCCGCAAAGGACAATGTCAAGGATACTCAGAAGTGACCTTAAGTTAGGTGCTTTCCGCCGATCAACAGGACATTTCCTAACTCCTGCACTTAAAGCAAACAGGAAGGTGAGATATGCAAGGCCCTGCTTCAGAGGAACGCGGATGGAAAACACAGATCAATGTGTTTTTCTGATGAGAAAATTTTCAACATTGAAGAACACCTCAACAAACAAAATGACAGGGTGTATGCTCACACATCCAGAGAAGCGTCGAAAGTTGTGAAAAAGGTTCAGCGGGGTCACCATCCGTCCTCGTTGATGGTTTGGTGGGGGGTGTCGTATGACGGGGTCACAAAGTTGCAATTCTGTGAACAAGGGGTCAAAACAAGTGCTCAAGTGTATCGTGAAAACATCTTGGAAGTAGCTGTAAAACCTTTAGGCAACACACTCTTTGCCAACAAGCCGTGGACCTTCCAGAAAGACTCTGCACCGGCCCATAAAGCTAAGGTGAATCAAACATGGCTGGAAACGAATGTGCCGGACTTCATTGCTGCCAGTGATTGGCCCTCGGCCAGTCCAGATCTCAATCCGCTAGACTATGCCTTGTGGTCTCGATTAGAGGCCATGGCTTGTACCAAACGCCACCCCAATTTGGAGTCTCTCAAACGTGCCCTCATCAAAGCAGTGGACACTTTTCCAATGGACTGGCCACGCCGTTTAAGGGCTTGTGTCAAAGCGCATGGTGGTCATTTTGAGTAACTTCTGCACATTTTGTATCTGTGGTGTATGCACTTCTTACAAGTAAATTTATTTCTCTGGATCTGCTGTCTTCTTTACATTATGACTGCCTCTTCCTGTGACAGTAATTATGGCAAGACTAGGTATATATATATATATATATACACTTTGATATCGTACTGATCTCAATAGGTAAATTTTCTTCGAAATCTACCTAAAAAATCATGTGTCTATCATAAATAGGAACCGAGATAGGACTTTTTTCGTATTTTAAAACAATGCGAAATTGCGTGCCGCGATTATAACAATTATTTTCATTTCGTTTTTGAAATGCAATAACTTTGGAACCGCTGGTGCGATTGGAATGAATACAGATTTGAAACCAGCACAAAAACTTCAATAACACTACCACATTTCATCCAAATCTGATATAGTGGGTAAAAGCATTCGTTCAACTGACGTTGAATGACACAGGTATCTTTATTTAATAGCGAGTGTGATCTCCATTAACTTGAATAACTGCTTGCAGTCGGTTTGGGATGGAATCAACCAGGCGAGCAATATAACGTCGTCATGTACATTCTGTCCACTCATGTTGAACCAGCTCCCATAATTCATCTCCAGTGCGTGGTGGATTCAGGGGCCAATTTTCTTGGAGTTCTCTTACAACAGCTCTCCAAACGTTTTAAATTTGGTTCAGATCAGCTGCGCGAAGAACCCAATCAATTGCCTCGACATGTGGTTTCTCTTTGTAGCCAAGCCTGAACCGGATTGGAATCATGTACACAGCTATAATTATGTTGCAATTGTACGATACCGTCACCTAATCTAGCTCATCTTCCAATAGTTCCAGATATATCTGGCTATTAAACCTACTATAAATGCGGTGGATACCACCACCATTTTTACGTACCCAACCCCAACAATGAATGGTAACACATCCCATTCGACGTGAACGGCCACGTATCGTGGCTCATATCGTGATTCAGGTAGACGATAGACACGTCGAGGATCATCGTTTGTAGTAAAAAAAAACTTTCTCGTCTGCAACGGCAACGTCGTCCCACACAGACCGATGCAAACGCCAGTAGATCCACTATGTGTTTATCCGATATTTGTTCTTTTCTTACAGACCGGGACGACCTCAGATTTTCGTTTCGCCGAACTGTGTTTGCATCACCTGGAAACTCGGATGCCTGTTTCAGTTGACGGGTAGACATGAAAGGATGTCGACGGCATTCTTCAATTAGAGACCTTTAACCGCAGAAGAAGCTCGGGGCTGGCCAGAGCAATTTTTTCGGGCTACAATTTGACTTTCCTGATAACATTTCTACCACCTGTACGCACAATCGACACCATACTACATGTGCATTAATAAGTCACATGTTTGCATTTTCAATGAGAGCGATTAAGACCTGTTTAACTGCACTGTCGTAATGACGCGCCATGCTCCCAGAGTCCTAGCACACCACTATGCATATTAGCAGCTAATTATAACAAGCAGCCGATCATGACGTTGTGAGAACAACGTATGTGAATCGTGAGAATTCCTAGTCCAAAGAGTGTCGTAGGATTTGATTTAATTTGCCAGCATATGCCTATTTTACGCGAAAGTGTAGCTTTTTATAAATTCTTTGAAAGGGCTTACTAACTCAAGTCGTCTAGCATCAAAATTATCTCTACCTTTTCAACTTCGGTGGAATAAGGAAAGATAAAATGCTGTATAAACTTGCTATAATGGGAGTGGTACAGAACTTGGCAAATTGAACACTGTTCAGCGAAACACTCATGGCCGGCGATCAAGGTGGTAGAGCGGACTAGTGCGGCAATCCATCGACCCAAAGATCGAATCCCGCCTCGGGCATGGATGTTTCTGTGTGGGATTTTAACTTAGGATTTAAGGTAGTTATGATAAATCAGTATGTTCAATAATAAAGGTAAAAGTAAAGTTAAAGTAATTAAAGCCCGCTTAGGGTACAAATATTAAACAAAAGTGGTAGAGCGGTTTCAGGCCCTTGGTTGTCGTACTTTCCATGCCCATGAGTGTGGCTTCGAACCCCAGAACTTGCACATATTTTTTTACTTTTTTTCAGCTACGTCGAACCTTCAATTTCGGTTCGTTACCTATTGAAAATGGCGTTTACATTCAAAACAAGAAGAATTATGGTATCATTTAATTGGAAATGATTTTATAAAGAAGAAAAGAATAAAGGCAATGCTCATACCAAAACTACTACTAAACATCATCAATAATAATTGTTACGAACGACTAAAACGATCAGCTGAGCTTTTAACGACGGGACCTACAGTTTTCGCTAAAGTCTTTTCCGAACCACTGTGTTCAATAACCCCAGGGAATCGAACCCATGTCCACGAGCACAAAGAGTAAATAATTTGTGTAACCCTACACGCAAGCTTATTTGACAAAAGCATGTGTATTGTAGCTCCCGACTTTTATGTATACAGGACCTTTATTCTAGGAACAGAAGAGAAAATTGGACATGAGCATATACTCCAAAGAATCATTCGTGAGATTGGTGCTGTGAAAGTATATGTGCTTGGTGTGGCAACGATAGGAGAAAAGTTATATTATTGCTCGATGAAGTGACAATTTAACACTGAAGGCAGAATCTTCTGCTGGAAGTGAAAAATTAAAACTTCAATTGACGTGCAATTTAAATTTGCTGCATAGTGCGACCATAATATTTGTTATTTGAGGCTATAACTACATATATGGGGCCACCAGACTACAGAAATACTAGTCAAATATTACAGAAATTGTAATAAACAAATACTAGTCAGCTAAAAAACGTCCAATTGTAGGTTCACGTTCGTGGGGGTTATTGAACATAGTTGCTCGGAGCCCCCTTCATCAGAAACTCTAGTGCCATCCTTAGCAGCTCAGGAGCTCATTTCGGCAGTTTGTACCAATAATATTGCTACTGATGATGTTCAGTAACTGTACTGGAGGAAGTTAGAAGTAAAGCCTTCATTTGTCTTTGTGATGAGAAAATAACTAAATCTGAAAAAAAAATATTTTAAGAGGGCTCCTCGCTCCAAACCCCCAATTTTTAACATTTTTCAAAATATTTCAAAAACTAAGATTACTATAAAAAATGTAAACCCATACAGCACTAGAGCTTACGAATTATTATGAAATACACTAAACTGCGATCTCGAGATCTTGTCCATTCATGAGTGATACGTTTTCAAAGTATATGACGTCATTATTTAATTGAAGTCTCAGCACTCATCAATCGACAAGATTTCGAGTTCGCTGTTCATTGTATATAATAGTAATTTGTAAGTTCTAATGAGCTATGCCCTTACATATTTGATAGTACGTTTAGTTCTTGAAATATTGTGAGAACTGTTAAAAATACGGGGTTCGAGCGAGAAGCACTATTAAGAAGAGACCTTTATAGATGACTACAATCTGTTGGCCTCATCCGCTATAGAGAAGTCTCTACTTTAAAAGAAAACGTCAGTGTTCGCTAATAATAATCCGATATTGAGAGAGTTTACTTCCATAATATTCAATGCTATTCTACGGGGAATTTAAAACTGTCAGTTATTGACGTGAATAATAATAATAATAATAATAATAATAATATTTATTCTGATAAGCCTGTCTTTGAATTCGCACGGCGAAATTACTGTATAAGTTGTTATTGGTTCTTTCATTTTTCCTGGATTTTTGATAGTTGGCACTAATTTCTCTATAAGGCAAAATAAATAAATTTAGCCGTGCACTTTGTAGTACACAACTTACAGGAAGAAGCAGGTTATTTTCAAAATCAGCTCTGAACTTGGTAATATTTGACTTATATTTTAATGTGGCAGGATGGTGCAGGGGTTACGGGCTCGACTTCTCCGTACTACAGCTAGCCAACGCAGGTTCAGCCCTTATTCAAACAAGGTTTATTTCACAAAGCGATCGTGAACAATCGAATAATGACTTCTAATACTAAACGGAGAATCCTTAAGAATGTGGAAGCAAACATTTGTGTCACTATAGAGAAGAAGACGATTTGTGAATGTTGGTTGGAGAAGGCAAAATATTGTCCATGTGAGTGAACAGGACAACTAAGAACGCGTCATTGATCTGACGTATCCACTTTTCATGTTATTATTCGTAGAAAGAATCACTATACCATTTGTTACGCATGCTTTCGGTAGAGTAACCGTTGGAGTATTGCTATCGTGCTAGACTTTTAAACTCAATACCTCGGTTCGATTCCCAACCAGGAAGTGTCTTGTTTTGTATAAAATAATAGCTGCAAACAGATATTCATCTCCGGTTCGAGAACTTACGAGGTAGCAATGACGAAAATCAAAGGAAATAGTGTGTATGTTCTTTAGCATAATCATAATGTAGTTTTCATATTTCTCATGGGTCTTTCTCTCTCCCTTTGCTTCTTGACGTTTCCTTAACATGTGCTCGCTTCTTTCTCTTCTCTCTCCATCTCTGTTCATATTTATCTTTTCTCTTCCTTATTGCTTTTCTCTCTTACACACACTCTCTCTTTTTGTGCGTGTTTGTGTTCCAGAGCTAAAACCGGAAGACTTTTGGTAACCGGGTGATCTGTCCTGACCCAAACCTGTCCCGTCCCTGTCCAAAAATTGACCCGAATGACCGGTAACCCGATTTACTCGGTCTGGAAAATCTAATCCACTGAGAATTTCAGTATCGTATTTTTCGTACTCTGGGGTAACATCTTCGGTCCTGGTCACCCCTAAAACGAACTCTTATTAAACACAAGGAAATAATTAAAATCCTCCCGGTTATCGGGTCTCAATAGAATCACCAGGTCAGAACGGGCTCGAATTCTAAACGTAGTGGCGGTCCCTAACCTGACCCGCATCACCCGACTGCCCCGATGACCTGTTTCAGTTATGAAGTGTTCATGCTATCTATGCGAATTGTTATAAACACAAAAGCTTTAGAAATCTTAATTTTTATATAGGCCAGCCTAGTTACTATGGACTTCGGCCCGTCACGATTTGCCCCGTAGCTATTAAAATCCACACTCATGCCCCTGCCGGGACTCGAACCCGGGACCTTCGAGCCGTTTTATAAACATTAGTTCAATAGTGCTGTAATTATTAGTACGTTATATTCGCAATAGGTGGAATCGAGAGTGGCATGTTCGTAATAGATAAATTTTAAGATATGAGTGGAAAATGGCCCTCTTTTCTGGTTGTTTCAAGAGAAGATTTTTTTTTAGTTTGCCAGAAAATTCGTTTTTTTCGTATAATTCATCAACATACTGTTATATGTTTTATTCACTTTTGAAATATGGAACATTTAAGGTACACAAGGTCCCATAAGAAATATGCCAATTTTGCTTCTGAACATTTGTAACTTTTCATTTTGATACAGTTTGGACTTGTAATATTGGCTCTTCCTGATAGAAATTTAGCAGAAAAATCATTCATTCATTTCTTTTTATGTTCAATTTGCATTAGTAGTCTAGAATGGAAGGTATGACCTACGCTATCTACTGGATTTATTATAATGTATTCCGACTTGTTACGTTTTATAAGCCCCACCGAATTTGCAACCGAACAACGCTAACCATGTGTGTTAATCTTTTAACATTATCCTAGACGTGTCTCAGAATTCTACAGTTCCACTGGAAATCATGAGTATTTAATCTGTCCACCAACTTTGGTCCCCATTTTGAAACTTACTTAATTAATTTTTAAAGCATTATATACTCGAATTACTCTGAAATAATATAAAATCCAAAAGTATCTTCTATCTTGCTGTTGGATTTGTAGGAACTGTACTTTATAATGTTAAGTTCTCTTTTACTACGCTTTCATTTCAAATTTTTATCTGTTCTCTGTTTTGGTCTTCTTATTCTCTCTCCCCATCTCGCTGTCTCTGTCTCTCTCTCTATTTCATTTCTGTCTCTTTCTAACAGACATCAATCGGATTCAATTTTTCCTTGTGTGCGTTTAAATTACTCCCTCTATCATCATTGTATACTCTTTCATCTTGATTTTATTCTTTCATTTTATCGATACAAATACGTGTTTACTTTTAAAAAATGTGCTCATGTTTGCTGATTTTAGTTATGTGCGAGAGAAGAAGGGAAGGAGAGCGAGGGTCCTTTTACCAGACATTGCTATAGAATAAGTAGGTGCCAATTGGGTGACCTAGCTGCACGCCGTTCGCGATTGCAATTTATTTTATGCAGGGAGTAATTTAAACACACACAATGTAATATGGAAACCGACGGATGTTTGTTAGACAGAGCCACAGAAATCAGAGAGAGTGAGAGAGTGGCGGGAGAGAAGGGAAGAAAGAAGGAGAAGAAGAAGAGAGAACGGTTAACCATAAGGAACGAAACTGTACTAAAAAAATATAAAGTACAGTCTTCCAGTAATCCAACAGTAAGATAGAGGTGATTTTATATTTTATATTTTCTAGTCCAATTCGAATAAGTAGACGCATCATTTAAAAATTTATTACATCACTTTCAAAATAGCGACCAAGGTTGGTGGCCAGATTAAATATTCATGATCTCCACTTGAGCAGGAGAGTTCTGAGACAATGCTAGGATAAAGTTAAAAGGTTAACAAACATAATTTGTATGCGCGTGTTTCGGTTGTAAATTCGGCGGGGTTCATTGAACGTAGTAGTTCGGAATACATTTTAATAAACCCAGTAGGTACCGTAGGCTATACCTACAATTCCATACCACTAATGCAAATCGACGATAAGAAGAAAATGATTGAATGATGATTTTTCTGCAAATATTTAAACACAAAGGGCCAAGATTACAAATCCAAACTGTATCAAATCGGAAAGTTGCAAATATTCAAAATCAAAATTCGCATGTTTCTTATGGCCATAGCAAACATTACATATTCAACATTTCAAACGTGAATAAAATGTCTTTAATAGTAAATTGATAAATTAGAGGATAAAAATTAATTTTGTACCAAATTAATACAAAAACATATTTCTCCTCTAAAAATAAGTAAAAAAGGGGCTAGTCTATACCAATGTCTGAAAATTTATCTGTTACCAACATGTCACTCTGTTTTGTACCTCTTGAAAACACTAATTACAACACTAATTATTAACTAATGTTTACAACAATCAACAGAGATGGAATGAATATACACACGCACGAAGAGAGAGAGGCGAAAAGAGAAGCAATGAGGAAGAGAAAAATATAAAGATGAAAGAGAGAATAAGATAATGAGACGGAAACATTATAAGAAAACTTCAAGAAAGAGAGAGGGCGAGAGAATAATGAAAAAACTGAAAAGTACATTTATTTGTTATCATGCCAAAGAACGTACACACTGTTTATTCTGTGATCCTTGCAAGTGAGTTTTACCAACTTTGCCTCTTGGTTCTTATCCAACCGGAGATAAATCTTTGTTCATTTTATGCGAAAAATGTTATTTTGTTGGCTTGAATCCAGGTGTTTGCATTGAAAGACTGAAGCGAAACCCGTAACTTTACAGGGTACGCTACCCAAAACCTGCTTCATAAATGCTAAGGAGAGTTTTCTAGGAATAATAACATGAAGAGTGAACACTCCTGTTAACGATAATAAACTTTATTTTGCTTTTCTCCAACTAATGTTCGGAAATCGTCTTCTTTATTGCGACACAGCTGTTTGCCACTTGAGGAATCTTTCTCACCGTAGTTGACAAGGTGGGTTTAGTTCTACATTCTTTAGGGGTCGACGTTTACTAAGAGAAATCACTATTCGATTGTATTTCAAAATCGCTTTGTAAAAAAAACTTTGGATAGAAAAGGTTTAAGATAGACACCTTTTGTACTGAGAAGTAGACCATATTACCACTGCACCATACTGCCAACTTGAGACATCAGAAAAATATTTCTCAGTTCAGCTGATCTTTTGAGCTGATCTTTGGAATCAAGTGGCTTTCTTCCTGCAAATTGTTTACACCAAGGTGCACGTTGAAATTTATTTATTCAAGGACTTACAGACAAATTAGTGTCCCCTTATACCCGAAATAAAAACAGACCAGGAAACATGAAAGAAATAATATCTTATACAGTAATTTCGCCGTACATGTTCAAAAGGTACGCTCATTATTATTATTATTATTATTATTATTATTATTATTATTATTATTAT
>JAGDQP010003603.1:69800-92312 GCA_022664845.1 Lepisma saccharinum
TATTATTATTATTATTATTATTATTATTATTATTATTATTATTATTACAGTGAAATCTCAGAAAAGAAACAGCTTCAAATTCCTCCGCAGAATAGCATTGAATATTATGGAAGGCAATTCTCTCCATAGCAGACTTTATTAAATACGAACACAGACAGCTTGATAATGATTTTGTTTAAAGTAAAAGCCTCTCTATATATTACAAGGGCAACGGTAGATTCGCTTAACGAAAACATCGGTACATATCGGATTAAAGCACCAAACTCTGTACAGTGAATATACACCACTCATTTGTTACTTTATCGGGGAGATACTCAAGCCTGATCCTCCGTCATCTTCAAGAACGACGCCATCTTGAACTTTAGGGACCGCTCTCTTTCGTTCAATATCTAAAGAACCAAGGATCGAATTGAATCATCCTTTTTTAAATAAAAGAGGAACGAGTCTAGATGATTTCAAATAACACACGCTTGACAAATATAGTAAAATTGATACATTCTGTGTCGTAATTTTGAATTCCAACCGATAAATTCTCATACAAATAATATTTATGCGAAATCTACTTATTTTTATTCCAAAACACTTCATAGTAACTTTTCAAAGAGGGTGAAATGATGGATATAATTATAATGTGGCCTTGAATCCATAATAAATTTAATTAAAACAGCCTGGCAAGCCTATTATACTTAACTTTATTGTTAAAACACCCAGCTGTCGTTACAGTTTCAATGTTTTAACAACATCTTCCTCAGACGAAACACTTATCAACACTAACAGTTTATAAAATGTGTTATGAGTACCTGAGTCCCAAAGTAGACAATCCAAACTATCTAGTATATGACTTGTTTATATATGACGACGTAATTACAGAAAGAAGCGGCAATCATTTTTATATTGCCTTGGTAATGAGATTATTTGAAAACCGATAGACGGCAGCATGGTTTTGCATGTTGAACAATATATAATGAAATATTATTATTTGTTGATTTATTTAATCAAATTGTTTATTAATTGAGTTGTAATAATGAAATAAGAAAGGTTAATTTTCATGTTTAAGTTAATGAACAAAACTTAATATAAAAAAGTTTAGTTGAATGTTTTGCAGCTGTTTATTCCTTTCAATGTATAGTGCTTGGAGTAGGCGTTTCACGAAATTTGAGGAAATACGTAAGGAAATAAATGATATTTTGTTGATGGTTTTAATAATAAATCTCTTTGAATGCTTAGTTTTCTTACGATTATTTGATAGCGTAAATCCAAGTGATTAAGGATAATCTAAAGCAACGATCTCCAACAAAAGATGGCAGCACTATCTCCGTATATGTCTAATGTATTTTCACTGTTAACACGAAATTTCATTGCAGCTCCTACAAATTCAAGCCTAGAGAGTTCAAACTTTCAGGGAAAAGAGTTCATAACCAATTCAAGAGCATGATCAATGCCGATTTTTAATTTTATTCCTTGTTCATTGTTATAGGTTTCGATATTCACAACAACAATGAAGCGATTTCAACAATGAAGGAAAACGAAAATAAAAAATCGGCATCGATCATGCACTTGAGTTAGTTATGCACTTTCTTCCCTGAAAGTTTGAACTCTCTAGGCATGAATCTATAGGAGCAACATAGGAAATTTCGTGCAACGATTAGAATACGTTAGACATATACGGAGATAGTGCTGTCATCTTTTGTTGGAAATCATTGCTTTAGATTATCCTTAAATAGGAATCATTACGGACGATAAAAGAAACATTCAACAATGACATATGAATTAATAGTGGAAATATTATATATATGAGAGATTGAACGAATTAGTGATGGAAATGTTGAATATAAAAATATTAGAATAATTTAAGATTAATTAATGAAAACATGATATAATTTAAAGGGAAATTAATTATGAATATACCATTAGGAAAACGCAATTAAAGGAATAAAAAGATGATGCATTATACTGGTAAATTTAATTAAGTCGGTTAATGCAGATGAATTATGGATAAAAAATATAAATAAAGAATGATTAAAGTTACATCCAAGTTAACGGAATAAAATGAATGATTTATACCAAGGACTGAATGAATAATTTATTACTTATGATGAAGATAAATAGAAGGTTAATTAATTATGAAATATTACGAAAATTGAACTATGATTAATGATGAATTGATAAAAAATAACTATTTATTATTAAATATATGAAACAGAAACAAATGATACTAACACGCTTATGAATTGAAATGAATAATTATCAGTGATGATAAGACTAACATATTATTATGAATAAAAATAAATTTTATTCAGAAAATTACTTTAAAAATTATTATTTGGAAATTTAATTAAAAGCTGAAAATTATTATTTTAATTCTTATATCCTTAATGATTTTACTCTATATTAACGAAACAACATCCTTTTAAGTAGTAAGGATTATGAATTAAAAATGTAAATAAACTATAAGATATTGATAAAAAATTATTCAATTACTAAAACATTTTTAAAAATGAATTAATATTTATTAATTGTAATTATAAAAAGGCATTAATTACTTTGAAACTAAAATGTATTTATTAAAATTGAGATTTATGGTTTTAATTGTCAGTACAATTTCAATCCAATCTAATGAAAAGTTTATTTATTAAAACAACTGAAAGTTATTTGTCAAATACATTCATATTATTTGAGGGTGTTTTCTGTTGTTAAGTGAAAAAAATCTCATATTGTAATTATATTCATTTTCTCAAGGTTGGGGAATATATGTTATGGGTACCTCAATCACAAACAAACAACCCGCACTACTGAGTATATGACTTGTTTACATGTGGTGTCAGAATTACAGAAAGAGGTGGTAACCATTTTTATATTGCCTTGGTAATGAGCTTATTTGAAAACCGATAGATGGCAGCGTTTCACATGTTTATAGTTTATAATTAAATATTATTATTTGTTAATTTATTTAATCAAATTATTTATGAAATGATTTGTGATAATGAAAATATTAATTTCCATGCGTAAGTTGATGTGCAACACTTAATGTGAAAGAATTCAGTGAAAGTTAATGTTTTGCAGTTGTTTAGGCCTTTCAATGTATAGTATTTGGAGTAAGCGTTTCACGCAATCAGAGAAACTACGCAGAGGAAATAAATGATGATTTAATTGACGCTTTTAATAATAAACCTCTTTCAATACCTAGTTTTCTTATACTTATTTAATAACGTTCATCAACGTCGTAAGATGCTGAAAAGCTCTTTCGAAAAAGAGTAGAAGATCTTATTCTCCTGCTTAAGTTTTACGTAAGGTTGATATAGCCCTAATAGTGTTGTACGAAATCCCTGGAGTGGGGAATTCTAGCATATTAACGGGAGCAATTGAGGCATATGCGCGAGCAAAAGTCTATGTGCCATGTTAAAAGATAGCACATAGACTTTTCTTCGCGCATACGCCTTAATTACTGTCCAATAAATTAAGTAAGATAGTTTGAGGAAAAATATAATGGTTTATCGAAGTTAAGTATAATCTGTGGAACTACCGTGGTCATTTAAAGGAATAGGACCTAACAAGATAACCCTGAGATTGAAGAGTGCTGCTATTTTAAGAGAGAATGGAATAGCTTGCTACTACAAGATTATTACTACAACTGTTACATACTGCAGATACTCTTAAGTTATATCAAAAGCACCAGAAGGCCAAGAGATCCTTGCTACCACTTCCACCAATCACGTCCCAGAACTTGTTTACTTTCCAAATATAAAGAAATTTTAACCAATCCCAGTCCTTCGTTCAGAGCCCTATAACAAACTTGTAACAGCAAACTACAGAACAAGGAAATTGAATCGAGACGCCCAAAATATTTTAGATAAGTAAATTCGTAATAAATAATCAAAATAATTATAAATTAAATAAAGTTAAGTAAATAAGCTACATGTAAATAAATAATAAAAAGTAAGCTTATAAAAAGGAAGCAATAAATAATATATTAAAAGGGTGGGAGGAAAGCGCTAAAGAAAGTTCCTTATTTTCTTTAATACTTTCTCCGCTCTTCTCTTCTCAGTATGTATTGATGAATGCCACTCAAAATTATATCAACTTGCGCCTATTAAGTATCAGACTTGTAATATCTGGCAAGCTATAATTTGGAACATACAAAATATTATATTATGGCCGGCATTAAAGTATACAGAAATGCAGAACATGCACTGAAGTATCAAATTTGAGCTTAATTTTAACGCACAATGTTACGAAAACAATAGGTACAGCACCTGACCAGAAACAGAACAAAAAGCATAGAAAATATTCAGTAGACATGCTCAAGTTGTGCTCACTCCAAGACCAAACATTTTTCATAGCGACGTTGCAAACTGTCAAACATGGACGCAATTGTATCGCGTGAAATTGAAAGCAACCACGAATGATATTCAATTGTAGATTATCAATATTACAAACCACTGGGTCACGGTGGCACGCTTCAGTATGCCCCTCGAAACAAACCAGTCCAGGGCTGGAATGGTAAGATTTTTGGGGGGTACACGCTGCTCAATAAAAATCCGGATTTGGGAACACGTTCCTTTATATTTATGCACTGAGGTGGGTACACGCTGTGATTTATACTATTAGGTGGGTACACGGCGTGTACCCGCGTATACCCTCCATTCCACCCCTGCAAACCACACATGAGATTTGGTGAGTAGCCAGGAAACGAATAATATGTTTGCATCGAGATTGAATTGTCTTGAAAATAAATGTTGTAGAAGGTGTAAGAATTCAACAGTAGTATGTGCAGCGGATGCGACCTTCTGAAACCAATGTGCGTTAAAATAAAGGTTCTTATTGATTGATAGTTTTCTTCCCAAACGATTGTTTTCGCTGACACAGCACTGACCTCATTTGAGGGAATTAGGGAGAATAAAAATAAAAGTTCCAAGCAAGTTTCATGCTTCCACCGCCACTTTGGGAATTCCGTATGAGCTGAAATAATGTTGAACAAAAATGAACTCTGACGAACTCTCAAGCCCATTATAGATCGCTTCTCACTGCACCTATTCTCTGTAAGAACTTTAGTCAAACTGGCACTATAGGACTCTACTTTCTTAACATCATAGACGGCGTAAATTGTTGTCGAAATTTCTTATACTTTATTCCCGGCTTACTGTATTTTGTCAAGTACTAAATAAATGCAAATTGTATGTTAGTATGTGTGAAGGGTAAATGTTAAATACTTGAATAACTTTCATACAGAAATCAATTTACTTTCAATACCAACATGAAGGTAAAATAAATCTCTTATATACAAATTGAAGAAATGAAAATATTAATAAAAAATCCTATGTCCATTCAAAACCTGAGCTTGGAACAACGTACACCCTATACCAACATGTTTATCTAATTGATTAGGGTTGTTTTGAAATTAAATTTCTCTAAGTCCAACTTCGGGTATCTTCGGAAACAGTAAACTGAAGATGCTGCTTTCCAGCCCCAAGGGTAGGTTGAACTTACAAATTGTGACAAATTAGTACGGATATGTTTCTCTTCTTGTAGATGCAATAAGATATGTTGAAATCTTATGAAGTGTAGGGAGAGGTAGCATTTATTAAAATACGAAATGATAACAGTATTTCAAAACTATCCATACATATGAGCACATGCTGGTATTGTCGCCTATGTCCGTACGTGAAAGAAAACTTGCATTGAAAGGAAAAACAGCAAACATAGTTGTTTAATCCATAGTAGAATGAACGAGGCAAAGGATAAGAAACATTTTCAACGGATACGAATGTATCAAACACTGCAAATTCCTTTATATTTCTTCAGAAGCAGCTTCGTAAAGGTGTTCCTGTTTCCGTAGTGGTAGAGCGCGGAACTCCAAACTTTAAGGTCGTTGGTTCGAATCACGTGTGGGGCAATTTTTTTGTCTATAATGATATATTCTTCAAAGCAAGAGTAATTGGATAAAATTATTACATGGAAATAAATAAATAATTCCGAGGCAAATGTAATTATTATGTTTAAAATATAACACCTAAGAGATGGTGGGAGCTGACAGAATGTCGGTATATTATATGTGAATGTTAAATACAAATTAAGTAAAACTTGTAATGGTAATAAATAAGTGTGTGTTCTCTGTAGCTATTCATACGGAGGTTACTTCTCAATATCTCATTACAGCATGGGACTTATGTTCTTGAAATATAGTACTATAATCGGTAAATATGATACATTTATATGATGCGTTTATTTCATTCACTGCTAAAGTTATGTATTATTATATATGCACTTTTCTCATCTAATACATTATTAGAGTTATGCCGAGTAAGAGGCAACATTTATTGTATAACCTGAGTAAGGAGGTTTGTTCTACTTTTGAAATTACTAGTATTTCTCCTCACACACAGTATGAGGAGAATTGTATTATTATGACAAATGTTCAGTATAGAGAAATGTGTTCAAAGTCGGACCCAGGTCTCTAAGTAGGACAACCGTATTTTATTTCGCAAAAAGGTACTGTCACATGATCACACAGGATGGAATATAAACGTACGAAGGCCAACAGTGTGAGTTGGAAGTGACAACGTCGAATTACGCTAAGAAGGGTGTGTACTCCGCCACTTTTGCTTTTCGAATAATTAAAGTTATTATACGTGATGAGGAAATAGCGAATGTTGTTAGTGCACTCTGCATAAGAAAATTGCGACTCTCAACGTCTTTCAGGTAGTCCAACCAACTTGCGTATTTATCATACAATTCCTTCAGATAAAAGCTTACGCTCTCTCTTCCCCTCCTTCCCTCCTGTGAAATTTAAATTAGCAAACTACTTTTTCACAGAATTTCTCGAGACATGCATAAATTCGGTAAATTTGAATGAAATAGAATACAAAAATAGCCAAAGTGAACACAAAGAGAAAAAAACGGGACGATCGATGCCATTAACATATAGCCATAAATAGAAGCTTATATAGAGAAAAACAGAAAGGAAGAGAGAGAGAGAGAGAGAGAAAAAATTGGAAATTTGAGCAAGGGAAATGTAACACAGGAAATGAGGGACTTAATACTTCCGAGCTCCAACAAATCTAACATGATATGTTTATAGTCTATCGTGTAAGTTAATAAAATACTCAGGCGGATGACTTCGAAATTCAGTGGTTCCTTTTAAAATTTCTTTGCTATTAAAGAAAGTGAGAAGCGATGATTAGAAACATGGAACGCGACATAAAAATGTACAGGTTTGTAGAACAGAAAAGTATAAATGCACGTTTGAATAATGTAAGTTCGAAAAATTTCATTGCAATTGCAGTTTAAGAGTGCCCAAAAATTTGCTATATTGAGATTTCGTAGTTTCGGTATATCCCAATTTTAATACTTAGAATGTCTAGATTGTCCCAAGTGCTGCATTTCGAATATAGGAAACTGGAAAATTTTCAGGCTATGTCTAGCATCGTTAGAAAATTACTTACAAGGAAGAGTCATGGTGATTGTCGCGCAAATCCATTGCAGACATAGCGCATCTGATAGAGCATAATGAGATATAAAGTTCACCAAACTTTAAGATGCTATGGACCTTAGGGAGAGGAGCTCGGGGTCCTGGAACTTGAAATTGAATATCTTGAAAATGGTTATAACAATCTGAATGAAACTTTAAGAACTTAATAATGACAAAAAGTAATAACGAAATGCAGAAACACTGTTGTTAACTCACAATATAATATATTTTCTTGATATGACACTGTATATTAATTAATAAAAAGTTTTAAAGTACTAGTAAGAAAGAAAAATATAGCAAAGTCTGGTGGCACAGTGTTGCAAACTATGGACACTATATCAAGTTCAATGTGGAGAACCGACATTGTCACGGTTGAATCTTGTATATTTTCTACGGTTTGCAACACTTCAGTCTGTGCTTGACATATGTTGTGTATCATTACTGGAGGGTACGAAATATACAATAAACCGACGTAGTGACATTTTGAAATACTTCAACTTTGTAATAGGTTGGCAACATTGTTAAACTGGTGACATCGCATTTGGACTTCTGATATTCGTTTTCTTGACAAATAAATTCCTCCAAAACGAAAACCATGAATAATGTTGCCATCTGTGAAGCAATGTTGCCAACTTATAGCTATATTTACTGTAAATAGAGCTATATATCAGTTTAAATACATTGTAGACGTACTCTTAATAAAGAACAAAATAGCAAAGTCAGCCTATGAAGTACAGCATACTTTCAGAGATACACGTGCTGACTATGGCCAACCTACGTAATTGATATCTCGACACAGCTCTAGAAAATGATGCACTGAATGCACAACAGACCGAATCTAACAAACAATGTTGCCAAGTACAAAACGGCACAGTACGCACCTGTTCTAGTGGACATGAAGACCGAGGACTAAAGACTGGTCAATACCGAATCATTTCTCGCACTGAGCACACCGTATGAGGGCAAGATGGCCACAGTCAACCTTGAAACATACTTCTGCAAGTCCACTTTCGAAGCAATATTCCGAAGGTATTAGATGTTCACTGGCATATCTACATTTGAAAAAAGCAAATCGGAGCAAATTTTGAAATCGATTCGCTGAAAACTGGGAATATACAAACGACTGAATGAGGAGAAAATGGTCTCGCTGCCACACGTTAACGTTGGATGATACTATTAATGAATCGGTGATCAACTTTACCATGGTTTTGAATGGACGAAAAAAGAAAACATCAGCTGGTTGTATCAGACCTGTACATTTAGTCGGGATCAACTTCTTATAGAACTCAACACCTTCAGGTACTGTTTCGTTGTAAAGAGTTCTATAAGCCTCTTCTATAAGTAAAGAGTTCTTCATGTTTGGTGTCCAGTAGTCCACGAAAAGGAGAACGCGTTCCCTACCCTGTAAATCGGGCCATAATACCTGCTCCAGGAATACTTGCAAATCACATTTTGTCATGTTCGCTGATTTGCTTGCATATGCTTTCACATTCGGTAATTCATGTGTCATGATAGCTGGTAAATGTCCACTGGGTTCCAAGCCGAGAACATACATGTATGGAAGCACCGTACCATCCATCACAATAACCGGCATTATCAGATATGAATGCGTTGTTGCTAGAACTGAACCCATGGCACCAAAGATCGTCTTGTTTCTCTTAAAGGATAGAGTTCTTCCAGCATGTAACTCTTTATAGAATCTGGATTGATCTGCACTCATTATTTGATTTGGAGACAATTTGTGCTCTTGAATGAAATCCTTGACTTCATTAACAAATTTTGTGGCTTTCTGTTGTACATCAGATTCCTCAACAGCAAACCGCTTGCTCATTTTATGTGTTACCTTACGATTGCTTCCTGTTTGTTTTTCTAGAAAGTTTTGTCCAAACTTTGGGACGCTTTGAACAATAAGGTGTTGTTCGGGTCAAGTTGTTGCTTAATATTTAGTACCCAAATTCGTATCATTCTGTCGTGGATAATGGCATGTTGTTACCTCATTGCGATGAAATGATCACGCACTTCTTTATTAATTCTTTCTTGCAAGGACTTATTGTGTTTGCAATGAGATTTGAGCTTCGTCTCAAATTTTTCAAGACCGTTTTATTTTTAAAAAATTTTGGGTGTCATAACAGTAGTGAATTTTACACGAGGTGACATGTCGATAGATAAGCCTGAGGAACATAACTGGAGAGCATCACGTCCTCTTGGCTGTTTTGTCCAGATTTTATATGCATCAGCCAAGTACTCTTCAGAGAATTTTGTGGTATCCTTTTTTGGTGGTGATGGAAATACGAAGAACTACTGCTTTCGTGACAATCCATTAATGGTTGACTTCGATCTCCAGGTGATTCTGTTCCTGATTGTAACGTTGGATCATTGCCGAAATCATTATCAATTTCCTCATCATTACTGCCCTTCTCGTCTACCATAAGCGTCGTAAACTCTTGAATTACAACCTCTTCTTCAAATAGCTGCTTTATAATCTGTTCGAACACTATACGTTCTTCCCTTGTTGGTGTTTCGTCAGAAATGCCGAAGAAATCCACTAACAACTTAAAGACCACAGCTTGTCTCATTTTGCATAACAAAATAACCATTCCCACACGCGTTTAATTATACACTACAAACGTAATATTTTACAATGTATATTAACTGATATATAATTCTATTTACAAAAAAAAAAAACATTGTTATAACTTGACAACACTGCTTCAAAGATGGCAACATTATTCATGGTTTTCGTTTTGGAGGAATTTATTTGTCAAGAAGATGAATATCAGAAGGTCAAATGCGATGTCACCGGTTGAAAATGCTGCCAACCTATTACAAAGTTGAAGTATTTCAAATGACACTACGATTGCTTATTGCATATTTCGCACCCTCTAGTAATGATGCACAACATATGTCAAGCACAGACTGCAGTGTTGCAAACCGTAGAAAATATACAAGATTCAACCGTGACAATGTCGGTTCTCCACATTGAACTTGATACAGTGTCCATAATTTGGAACACTGCGCCACCAGACTTTGCTATATTTTTCATTCTTACTAGTACTTTTAAATTTTGTATTAATTAATATAAAGTGCCATTTCAAGAAAATATATTATATTGTGAGTTAGCAACACTGCTTCACGGATGACAACAGTGTTTCTGCATTTCGTTATTACTTTTTGTCATTATTAAGTTCCTAAAGTTTCATTCAGATTGCTCTAACAATTTTCAAGATATTCAATTTCAAGTTGCATACTGCGCATTATATGATATTTTTTAAATTTCAAGTTCCAGGACCCCGAGCTCCCTATGGTCCATAGCACCTTAAAATTTTGTAATCTCTACATCTCATCATGCTCTATCAGATGCGTTATGTCTGCAATGGATTTGCGCGACAACTACCATGACCCTTCCTTGTTAGGCCTCTAGCATTAAGTCTACTGGTATATGAACTGCTTTAAATTTAGTAATACAAAGTAAAATGATTTTCGTTTTCTGATAGAGTGAGGAGGAAGGAAAGAGAAAAACAGAGGAGAAAAATGTAGGTCTATAACATTCATTAATTGCAATATTCTTTAATATAAATCATCTGGGAAATTTCCTGCTATACAGGTATATATATATAATTGCTATTTCTTTTGCATTATATAGGAACTTACTGAGCCGGCCGGGTGGTCGAGCGGTCTGCGGCGGTAGGCTATCGACTCAACGGTCCCGGGTTCGAGTCCCGGCAGGAGCATGGGTGTGGATTTTAACACTTAACAGCTAAAGGCAAATCGTGACGGGCCGAAGTCCAAAGTTACTAAAAACTGGCCCATATAAAAAAAATAAAGTAAAGGAACTTACTGAAATGAAAGAAAGTATTTGTTTAGACGTCTGTTATTACATATTCCACATGAACACCAATCCCAAAACAGAAAGAATTTGAACGGAAAGAGAACGATACACAGACGAAGAGAGGGACAACGGAGTGGAGAAAAGAATAGACTTTTCAAAGGATTTACTTTTATACTTAGTTATTAAAGGATTTAGAGATTTATCCACAGTCATGCTTACCGTCTTAGACACTCATGCCGGATAATCGAACGTCTATAGTTTTAGCGGCTAGAAAGCAGGAGACGCTAAACTTAAATGAACACTGACAATCATGACAAACACCAAGCGAACGGAAAAACGGTTTACAAGGATCGTAAACATCATTGTATAATTTTTTGACACAGAAGAACAGCAGATGACGAAAAAACTGGCGACTACAGCCCAGCGCAATGGCGTGACGTTGCGGGCAAGTTCAGTGAGCACCCGAGCAGTGGCAAATTTAATGGGGGGCTACAAAGGCTACAATACAGTCAAGGGCGGCAAATTTTGATCAAATTTAAGGGGCGGCAAATATCATCTTTGAAAATATGAGAAAGTTTAATATGAAGTTTGGAAAAAAATATTGGCAATTTGCGCAATGGGAAGCCTGCACACTGTTGAAGTATGTGTCGCGTGTGCCGTCCATAGGGAAAGGCGTACAGAGATGCCGCCCTACACAAACAGTAGTTAGTATCCGTTACCTGTAAACAGGTTCACCAAAATGAATTTATTTTTATTGCAGTACTAGTAGATGCTTTTGACGCTGAAGCTGAATATAACCAGCTATGATGTTGTTTCCCTATTCAGTTTGAAGCTCCCTTTATAACTTTCTACCTCCAAAAGTTGTAATATTTTATTACAATATTTGGGAATACTATCAAAATATTTGTTGGAGCTCAAACAGTGTAAAACTTGCTTTCAAATTGTGTTAACATAGTATACAAAAAATGTCATCTAATTATATTTCAGTCAACTGGGGAAATACCTCTGGAAATGTTGACCAATTGCAAATCCCTAGGAATTACAACAGTGACTTACAAGTCTCGTCTTGTCATGGAAGGCGGAAAGCTCCACATAAATTAAACATATTTGTGAATTGTAGGACAAGTTGGTAAGAAATTTATGTTTATTCTTTAAGAAGAAGAGTTCGAAAACTAAAGGTAAACTTTTCATATATTATTTACATATTTTAATATCCAAACGGAGTGAAAAAGTTTGGCTTACCAAGAAAGTGAAATATTGCTCTTGCGTTTATAATAAACATAGAGCTACTGAGTTTCTTGAGGAGAATTCTAGTTTTAAAAATGAGGTTGTGAATGTGAGTTAATAGGGAGCCGTGAACTTTCAGCGTTCGGAAAACAGAAAAGTATATTTAATTTTTACAATTATTGCCTTGTGAGTAACAACATTGTCACTATCAAACTACAAAGTGTCTGTTTACATTTTATAACACGTAATTGATGCGTTAATGTGATGAATAAGTATGCTATTTTAATCAACTACCAGTTGTGAAGAACCACTACGCTGTTCAAAGCCAATTCACACGGACAAGAATTACTGGTAATGAGTTGTGTTCGTTAGATATAGTTCCATTTTCTATTAAATTTAAAGAAAGTTTTGAGCAGCTAGTAAAATAACAATTCTGCCTCATTTCTAACCACATTAAATTAAAAAAGTATGACACGATCATTCTATCAATTACATGTGTGTGCGATATTAGCAACAAATCATGAGTGACGATAGGAAGCGTTTAAGTGGTGGTGCTTATAGAAAAGCAGCATTAGAAAAAAAAATAGAAAAAAAGCAGGAAGTAGTAAAGAAGACATCAAAAATATTTAACTTCTTTTTTCGAAAACCAGAAAGTGGACATGGATCAGGATCACCTGATAGCAAAAGACACGTGGAAACCCAAAAATCTGGACAAACAATAGAATTGTCCCAAAACAAATTAGACCCAGCTATGAAATCTCCTAATGCATTAGACTTTGAAATTGAAACAGCAACAACAGAACAAAATGGCGATGATTTCAAGGACTCCAAAATTGATTGTAAACCTGAACATGCTGAACTGGTAGACAACGAAGTTTTCTTCTAATTTAATTCCTCAGGGAAGCTCAAATACTACAAAACACTCCGAAAAATAAGACAAAAATTTTGTGTTTGATCCTGCTTTGTGGCCTATCAATGATAACACTCTAGAATATGTAAATCATAAGTCATAAATCATATGCAAGTCATAAAAAATGGAATCAAAGGCATTTCAAAATGAGATTTTAGCCGTTCTGAAAGACTAATTGGAAGACAACATCGCTTCTTAACTCAAACTCTGTTTAAAATCAACTTAATCAATGGACAGTAAGTAAAACGACCTTACCAAATGTACTCTGAAAGTTCTGGAAAACATTTTTGTTCATGCCAACATTTTGGAGGAATTTCTAAGTCATCAAAAGAAGGCTTCGACGCCTGGAAACACGGAAATGAGTGTTTACAAAGCCACAAGAAATAATCAGACCATAAGTCTTGCGTCTTAGTAATGAAGAGAAGAATGACCATAGCAGGAAGAATTTATTCTCAGCTTCTAACTCACATTGAGGATGAAAACAATTACTGGATAAATATTTTAAACGAGTAGTTGCTGTTGTTAGATCCCTAAGTGCTGCTGGTCTACCTTTAAGAGGGCACCTCATACTTGTCCTCCACCACATTCGAGGAATTTCTCAAACTGATGGGTCGAAAAGTCACGGAAAAAATAATAGCTTAAATAAAAGCAGCAAAGTATTTTGCTTTAGTGATCGACTCTACGCCATTTCCCATATTGATCAATTGGCCGTAATAATTAGATGTGTTCTCGAACAGGGAATTCCAGTAGAAAGATTCCTCTACTTTTTACCTAATGTAGGCCATAAAGCTAATGATCTATTCAATTCTGTTACAGATGTCCTCGATAAATATGGTATGGCATTGGCATAAAAAAACTGCAGGGGGCAGTCATACGACAATGCATCCAACACGTCTGGAGAGTACATTGGACTACAAGCCGGAATACGAGAAACAACACCGACAGTAATGTATGTGCCCTGCAGTGCTCATTTGCTGAATTTAGTTGGTGAGCATTCAACTAGTAAAAACTTTAAAACTTTGTTTTTATATGGGCCAGTCTAGTAACTTTGGACTTCGGCCCGTCACGATTCGCCTTTAGCTGTTAAGTGTTAAAATCCACACCCATACCCCTGCCGGGACGCAAACCCGGGACCTTCGATCCGATGGCCTACCGCCGCAGACCGCTCGGCCACCCGGCCGGCAGCATTCAACTAGTAGTTCTAAAGAAAGTCGTGATTTTTTCATGCTTCTTAATAAACTTTATAATTTTTTTCTGATGCTTTACCACAAGGTGGGAAGTACTCACGAGATGTCTTTACAAGAGAGACAAGTTAAGCCTAGAGACCTTGTCAAAACGTTGGTCTGCAAGAGACGACGCTTCTAAGGCGTTAAATGAAGAATGGGATAAAGTAATAGAAGCACGTACAATTATTTCGAATGTAAGAGAGAGAGAGAAAAGGCAACTACACCAAGTGAAGCATCCAGCTACCTCCGCCAGCTTCAAAGATTAGAAACAGCTTTTCTGTCAATCTATGGGGGAGATATGTTATCTAGATTTAACGTATCAAGCACAAAGCTGCAATTACCTGAAATCGACCTATCAACAGTATCTGTCTTGTACTGGTCTTTATCAGAGTCCATACATAGTATAAGAAAATACTTTAACGTTTATGAAAATGGAGCGCTGATAAAGTCGAAAGTGACTCAGTATGAAGATGCAGCAAAAAAGAAGAAAATACGAAAATTCCAATCAGATGAAACTCGAGAAGGAGAAAACTTCAGAATCAATACTTACAATGCAATAATTGACACATTAAGTAATGAAATGGAAGGAAGAAAAAGCTGTATACGATGAGCTCAACTCGTTGTCTGGATTTTTAATAAGCGCTAGCAAAGAAGACTCTGACATAAACACACTAATGGAACACAGCAAGAAATTGTGTACATTTATTTATTTATTTATTTACTTATTTATTTATTTATATACTTTTGAAAGGATTGGATGAACGTCTAAAACCATATTCAAAGTTTACGAGGTAGTACATGGGAATGAACTTCAAGACTTATACCCTTACGTTAACATAGCTTTAAACTGTTTTGACAAACCCTGGGTCCAACTACTCAGCGGGAAGGTCGTTCTCCGTCTTGAAAATGTTAAATAGCTACAGAAGATCTACCATGACTGAGGAACATTTGAGGGATGTGGCAGTTTTGACTATCGAATCCGAGATAACCAAAAAAAGAAAATGAACTTTGATGATAGATTCATTTTCAAACTGTGCTTCACAAAGGAAATTCTTTTAATTGCCAAAGCCTACTTGAATTTGCCAAAGGAACATTTGTCATTCATTAGAGTTCTTTCTTTAACTACATTTTTTTTTTATTGTAATCAAATGAAGCGCTCGAAACCCTTTTGCTTTCTTTTGAAACATATCATTTTGCGCATCAGTGTTACGTATTTTCTTGTACTTAATGTTCGAAGCTCTAACAGCCATTTTTAATATTAAATGCTTTATACATGTGTATATGATAGGGCTCGGAAAATTGAGTACAAGGTCTCTTCAATGTAAGGAGATCTTCTAGAGAACCCGTACGCTTAATTATTACCAAGAGACTAACTGATGAGGGGGCGGCAAGCTGCTGCTAGCCCTTAAGCGGCAGAAGTGTAAATCCGCCTCTGCACCAGAGTAAAACCGCAAAATGGAGAACGCCAGTGGCTTGCATATATCACATACGGTCGGGAAATCGGGCATGACCGGCAATCCGGGGCTGTCACCCCAGAACAAACATGGTTGGGGTGTTCACAAACCCGCATTAGCAGACAGCGTGGTGAGTCAAATGTCTGCATCCCTTCTTTCGTTACACATGATGGTACAAGTAAGGGAACAGTCTCGGATGGCCTCATTGCCCGGAGGACGGAATGCAGCTGGCAACGGCAGCGGTCAGTCCTACAGGAAGTCAGAGGGTCAAAATGATCGAGTTTGGAATGTAGAATGCCAGGATACTGACACGGCAACTCGAATGGACCTATACGTGGTGACTCTTAACTGTCAGTCACTTGCAGGAGAGGACAAATTAAAAGAATTGCAGAATGAACTTAAGAGGATTAAGTGGGACATCATAGGACTATCAGAAGTGTGGAGGAAGAATGAAGAACAGTTAGAATTACCATCAAGACACATGTTGTACTTCAAATGATCAGAAAATGGCAAACCGACAGGAGTTGATTTTATAATTAATAAAGACCTGAAGTCATAAATCACAGAAATTGAAGGAATTTCAGATATACTCGCACGAGTAGTAATAAATATAAATAAGAGATACAGTATGGAAATTATACAAGTGTATGCTATAACAACATCACATCCGGAGGAGGTAATCCAAGACCTATACGAGGAGATACAGAAGATTTTGAATAGTAGCAAATCGCATTCCAAATTGTAATGGGAGTCTTCAATGCGAAAGTAGAATCTAAGCAGACCACAATGACAAGAAAGTGGGAAACTTTGAATCTGGCAAAAGAAACAAGAGATGTGAGAAGTTAGTGGAATTCTCAGAAGCCAACAGACTGTTCATTTCCAATACATTTTACAAGAAGCCGCCCCAGAGTAAGTTTACATGGAAAGGCCCAAATGGGACTAAAAACGAAATAGACTACGTTTTATGGTATAACAGGGAAATTCTGCAAGACGTGTCTGCTCTGAACAATTTCAAACCCTCGAGTGATCATAGCATGGTGAGATGTAAGCTGAAACTAAATACTAAACTTGAAAGAAAGAAGCTTATCAGAGAAAAACCGCCACTTTCAGATCTGGAATATCTAGGAAAACACAGACAGCCATTTGAGATAGAACTAAGCATTGGAAGAGTTAGAGGATGAAGAAGACTTGTAAGTAGAAATAAAATACTGACAGAGATAATAAGAGAAACAATCAAGGAAATAGCAGACATCAAAAAGATAAAAGAGAGCAAAGTCTTCTCTTGATGAAGAAAAGAAGGGAAATGAAAGAAGAGGAAAATTACATGATGAGGATAGAGTACACAGAACTAAATAAAACAGAAAGGAAGAAACTAAGAGAGGATGTACGAAGATATAACGAGCATCTTGTTAGAAATACAATCGAGGAAAGCAAGAGCTTGAAGAAAACCAAACAGCAATTCATGATAGAGAAAAAGCAAATAATATGAGTTAAGAGACCAGACGGGACCGTAACACGAAATAAGTAAGAAATTATAAAAATATTTGAAAATTTCTACAGAGAATTGTATTACTCCGAAGAAGAACTACGAAATGATGATTCAGAAGAAAACGATGTAGAAGTCCCAGACGTAATGAAAGGAGAAGTGGATAAAGTACTTCGAGGGATGAAAAACGGAAAATCGCCAGAAGAAGATGGACTCATAGCAGAAATGTTTAAATGGGAGGTGAAAAGATGGGAGAGGAACTTGCTAAATTATTCTCGATGTGCCTGAGGAAGAGAGAAGTACCGTCAAGTCGGAATAATGCTTTTACTATTTTATTTTACAAGAAAGGGGACAAAGAACGCGTCGAAAACTACAGATCAATTAGTTTACTGTCAGTTCTATATAAAATGTTCACCAAAGTTATTTTGAATCGTATTGAACGGGACTTGGATTTTAACCAGGGAAAGGAACAAGCAGGATCTCGTCGTGGATTTAGCGCAATGGACCACATACAAGCATTGAATGAAGTTATGGAAAGGACTCATGAATATGAACTTCCACTGTGTTTAGGATTCATAGATTTTGAAAAGGTTTTTGATTCGGTCTTCTTCGAAGCAGTATTTAAATCACTTGAACGTCAAGGTATCGAAAGTAGCATCATGCATCACATTACTGCGAAACATCTACTTAACTGCTACATCTGTCATTAGACTAAATGAAGAAAGTGAAAAATTTAAAGTTTGAAAAGGGATAAGCCAAGGAGATTACATTTTTTCAAACTATTTTTTCTGTCCCGGAGAGAGTGTTCCAAAATTTAAACTGGTTATGAAGTTGGAATAAAAAGTAATGGTGAATATTTTCGTCAACTACGATTCGCAACTATGATATAGTCCTGTTTGCTACAAGTGCAGAAGAACAACAAACCAGAATAGAAGAACTGTGTAATGAGAGTTCGAAAATGGGCATTAAAATGAAACTAAGTAAAACAAAAGTAACGCACAATCAGCATGCTGCAAAGAAGGAAACAAATATTAACGGAGAGACAATAGGCATATTTGATGAGTATGTTTACGTAGGTCAGCTCAGAACATCGAATGCTATGTTGACGGATGAAATAAATAGAAGATGTAAAATGGTGTGGAGTTCGTTTGGAGACTACACTTTATTTTCAAAAGCAACCTGCCAGTGTGTCAGAAGCGCAAAATTTATAATCAATGTGTCTTACCTGTGATGATGTACGGCAGTGAAACTTGGACATTGAATGCGCAAACAACTCAAAGATTAAGAGTCACACAAAGAGCAATAGAGATCGGTGCTAGGAATGACCAGGAGGGACAGGAAGACAAATAAATGGATTCGCACACAATAAAAGGTAGAGAATGTAAACAAGACTACGAAGAAGATGAAGTGGAAATGGTCACATAGCTAGACGAACAGATGGAAGGTGGACGACAAATGTACTACATTAGAGAAAAGAAATGGCCGAGGCGACGTCCAAATGCAAGATGGGTAGATTAAATCAAACGTTTTTCAGGAGCTACATGGATGAGGATAGCATCAGACCGAGATATGTGGAAAGAAAAGGGGGAGGCCTTTATCCAGCAGTGGATAGAAAACGGCTGAATATGATGATTACACATACATCCTTAAAGAAACAAAAACTCAGAAAGAAAGATAAAGAAAAAGAGAAATAAACACGAGAAGTTCTGAGAAAGAAAGGAAGTGAGGGAAGGTGAAAGAGCAATAATTAACCATGAAACACTTTCATTTATGTATTACGATTACACACAAATGTTGATTTTCCAGTGGTTTGCATTTCGTAACCTTGGCATCATTATCATACAATTATAATTTGAAAAAAGTAGCTTAACTGGAAATCGAAGCTAGATCTACAGATTGAAAATTCAACACGTTAACTTTTATGCTACATCGTACATAGTTCTCTCTTCCCTAAGATCGTTTTAGAATTGTGTTTGTCAACATAGAAGAAAGGAAATTTACGCCAGTGACATGAGATTCTTATTCTCTGGTTCCAATCCTTCACTATATTGTATGTCTTTTTAGAATAATTTTCAAGGTCACATTTGGTTTGACGTAATAGTACAGACAGCTTGATTGTTTGCCCTCAAAATTCTTTACTTTTGTCATTTTATGAAGAGAAGTTACTGTCTAATTGACTAGAACGGAAAATGCTTGTCCCGATAAGGACTCAAGCCCATGTCACTTTGGTGCTGGGTGTAGAATGTAAACGCTTTAATCATAAGCTATTTTACAGCTGAAGAAATACTTCCAAAATTTGTCTTATTAAGTCACCAGTAATTGAATCGCGACAAGTGGACAAGAGAACTATATATTAGTGATTTTAGATATGGAAGATTAGAATGGTTTACGTTAGTAATGGTAAAATAAAGTTACTATTTGTGTATATTTTGTCTGCGCAGTTATTTTCGTAACAAAATGAGCCTGTTGTTGCTTTTATAAGGTGTTGTACTGAGGCTTTATTCCAGAAATTTTCGTTTAAATCCACAATGTATATTACGTGTAAGAGCAGAATAACAATTCAGTTTTGTCTGTTTATCAGAAAATTCTTCAGATGATATATTTGAAACAATAATGCAATAAATGAACATGTTATAGACCTACATTTTCATTTCCTATCTTTCTCGTTCTTTCCTTTTCTCTCACTCAAATTTTCTCTCTAGAATTCTCCAATTACATAGACTTAATGAACAAACTAAAAGCATTTTACTTTGTAGTAGAATATTTAAAGCAATACATATACGTTTAATGCAATGGGTCTAATGCAACGGCAATTCTCTAACGGTGCTAGCGATTGTCTAAAGATTTTGCAGATTCCTATATCCCAAATGCAGAAATTGAGATAATGTAGACATTTTAGTATTAAAATTGGGATATTCCGAAACTCCGAGATCTCGAAATAGCAAATTTCTGAACACTTATAAACAGAAATTGCAATGAAAATTTTCGAATTTATTTACATTACTGAATTTGTAAAAGTGTGGATTTTACGTTTTTTTTTCTATAAACCTACCAATTATTAACGACATGTTTCATATTTCTGATTGTGGGCTTCTCATCTTTTACAATTGCGAAATTCCAAAATGGCTACATTCTGGAATTGTGAAATTCTTACATTTCACAATTAATAATATCTTAATGCTTCCTATTCTATTCGACCACCGCTGGTTCTTATACAATGTAAGTCAACAAACACCAAGTTGAAGTGTTACATGAATTTGCAGTCTGAGCAACAATACTTGCACAAAATTTTGAAAGGAACCCATGAGTTTCGAAACAATCCGCTTTCGTATTTTAATTACTTTTACACTATACTATAAACATGTCATGTTAGATTCCTGAGAGCACCTAAGTATTGACTTTAGTGCCTCATTTCCTTTGTTATGTTTCCCTTGCTCAAATTTCTAATGTTCTCTCTCTCTGCTTTCCTCTGTTTCTCTCAATATAAGAATCTCTTTGTGGCTCTTTGTTATTGCCATCCATCGTCTCGCTTCTCCTCTTTTATTAGTGCTTAAATTTCTTCCCTTTGCCTATTTTTGTATTACATTTCACCCAAACTTACCTCCATTTCATCGGTACGAATTAATGCATGTTTCTAGAAATTCTGTGAAAAAGTTATTTGCTGATTTTAGTTTCAGGAGGGAAGCAGGGAAAGAGAGAGAATACTGCATGAAAGAATTATATGATAAAAGAAGTTGGGTAGAATATATGATATGCGTTGAGAGTTGCATTTTTTATGCAGAGTGCACTAACAATATTCGCTATTTCGTTAGCACGGGTAATAACTTTCATTCGTTCGAAAAACAAAAATGGCGAAGAACATCCTTCTTAGCATGATCCGACGTTGCCACTTCCAACGCACACTGTTGGCCTTCGTACGTTTATATTCCATCCTGTATCATCATGTGGCAGTACCTTTGTTGCGACATAATACGGGGGACTCGGTTCGATTCTGGACAAACTTTCGTATGTTTGAGTTTATCGTGTAAGTGTGAGGAGAAATGCTAATATGTTTTAACGATTAGAACAAACCGGCTTACTCAAATTATAAACTAAATAGTGCATCTTACTCAGCATAACTATAATAACGTATTAGATTAGAAAAGTACTTATATAATAATACCCAACTTTACCAGTGTATGAAATAAACGCCACATGGAAATGTCTAATATTTAGCGATTATAATGCTATCTTTCAGGAATGTAAATTAAAAGCTGTAATGAAAATATTGAGAAGTAATCTCCGTAAGATAAATATCAGCAGATAAAAACTTTACATACACTTATTTATTATATTGCACATTTTACTTAATTTGCATTTAATAGCCATATATAATATACCGAATTTTTGTCAACACGCACCACCTCTCAGGTGTTATATTTTAAATGTAATAGTTACTTATGCCCCGAAATGATTTTATGACTTCATATACAGGTGATTTACTTTAATGTAATAATTTTATCTAATTATTCATGCTTTGAGAAATATATGATTTCAGACAAGAAAACGTTTGCGTCATACGAAATTTGAAGCAAACTACTTCACGGGTGGGAGTCCCGCGCTCTACTTTTTATAATTTTGATTTATTTCAAGAAAATCTATAATATTCTACAAAGATACTTAACAGTTAATTGATAATCCCTCAAAACATTTAAAAACCAAAAGTTTTTAACATCCTGTGTGAGTCATAATTACAGCTAATAATTGTTTTAATTTTTTTTAACAAAACCTGACACCCTCTCAAATCTACGCGTATTGCTCTTTTAAAGTTTGCATACAATTTCTGTCATTTTATTCAATATTTTATTTGTACTATATATATATATAAAACAATATTATATTATACATATGTAAATATATAATGTATCTATGG
>JAGDQP010003604.1:0-43505 GCA_022664845.1 Lepisma saccharinum
AGCAATTAAATCGCTTCAGGTTTTTGAGGTTATGTTTTTCCACATCAACCCTAGTTATGAGATACGAGATTAGCCTGTTCCCCCAACCTGTCATCACCGGATTGATTCACACGACAGGGGCGCGGCCTTCCCATACAATTAGGCTGAAGGACGCCCATGGCGTTCAAATCAACTCCGCGAGAACAGCACGGCCGGTTTGAAACAGTACTAACTTTCATATGATCATTTACCTGCGAACAACCACATTTCACTTTTTTGATGGCCGCATTACCTTCAGGAACATTTAGAGTACGACAACCACACTCTACCACTCTACTCTGATAAGGAGAATTATAGGTAATACTATTATTTGGCACGTTATTACTAATTTGACTATTGTTTTGATTATTATTATTATTTATAGGCATATTATTATTGGTTACAAAACGCTGATTATTTTTTCTGCGATACGAATCATTGTCAGAAAACCTACGACGTTTTACATAGTTATCATTACGATGATTTTCAAAATTATTATTTCTACCTGAATTATTACAATATTTGTTACCATTATTAAAATTTTGATTAAATTTTCTACCAGAAGAATTATTTTGAAAATTTGAAGATTTATTATTATTTTTAGATGAATAAAATTTAACCTGCTTAGTTTGAGTACTACTAGATTTAGTTACTTTAGTTGCTTTGATTTTGGGTTTAAATTTACGGTTATTATTAACTTTATTTCCTTTAGGTTTGGTTACATTAGATTTAGAAAGGATATCTTTATTTAGCTTAGTATTAGTAGGACTGTTTAAGTTTTTTAACATATTAATAAGATTATTTATGCTTTTGGGAGTGTGCAATTTTAATAATTTACCTATAGACTTAGGAAGAGCTTGAATTATTATTTTAATTATATTTTTTTTAACATATGGCGAAGCGTATAATTTATATTTATTTAGCAACTGCCAAGCGAATTGTGCCATATTTTTATAAACACCTGCATGATATTTTACAGAGTAGAGCTGTTGCAAATAACGTTTTTTAAGCTTGGGGTTTTTGAAATGATTTAGAAAAGCTTGTACGAAATTTTTATAAGTAACAAGTTTAGCTTTTTTGTGCGTGTACCAGATTAAAGCTAATTCAGTTAGCCTACGACCAATAACCAGCATTTTATTAGAAGATGTTAGCTTCATTATGTTGCTATTTTGAGCAATTTTTGTTAAGAATTTTTTAGCGGATTTTTTGGGAGTTTTATTAAACGTAGGGAAGAAATTGATGTCATTAAGCCGTAACGGACGCGCAGAATGACTATCAACAACATTCCCGACCTGACGTAACTGAGGCCACACAGTGTCCTCCTTTTGAGATGGTCTCATGGGATTATAAGATTCATTGGGTTTAACATGACAACCCACAGAAATTGGCGTAGGAGTTACTTTAGGAAATTCAAACCTGAGATCTTGATTAAATTTGGGTTGTTGAGAACACGGAATTTGCAAAGAAGAGGCAACAGAAGGATGTTGATACTTAAAAGGTTCAGACCTAAAAGGAAAAACATTATCGGTTACCTTCTTATGCCATGTTCGCTTTCCCAACATCCGACCTTGATCGACACGTTTCCTATTTTTAAACAAGTCCTCGCTACGGGACGAAATCCTAGGCATATTCGTTTTAGTCGTAGTAGTTAGCGAGTACACTGGTTTACCTTGACTTGTTGTCACTACAGAGGTAGTAGTCATGGATGGAAATCCCAAACTGGTTACAGGAATAAAAGTAGAGAAAGGTTGAGCTTTACTACTTACTATTGGTTTTTTAAGACAAGTTTCCCTGTCTTCAGGTTCGGTCGCGTTAGTACGCAACTTTTTAACTTCGATACGCAAACTTTCCACTTGGGATTCGAGAGACTCGGTTTTCGAGGAGACACTCGCGATCTCGCTACGTACTTCGTCGTATCTCGCATTCATGTTATTCACAACGCTATCTATTTTCTCAGACAACTTAGAACCTTGCACATCAATTTTACTTTCAAGATTACGCATATTACCTTTCATATTAGCACATATTTCATTTTTCATTTCGGTAGTCTGAATAGCTATTTTATTTTCAAGGTTAGAACAAATTTGGCTTTTAAGGTTAGTACAAACGGTAGTTTGAATAGCTATTTTACTTTTAAGATTATTCATTATTTTAGTGAGCGCATCCAATAAAGTACTCTGATTACTGATACCGGTAGGTTCGGTTTCGTTAGATTCGGAATCAACGCGAACTCCGTCCCCAGTTTTATCCTCGACTGTCCCAGTATTACTTGACCTACATGCCTTGCAAATATATCGCGACTCTAACAGAGGTTTCAAGTTAGCCGCTATTCGCTCACATCGTAGATGCTTTTGTTGCATGCAAGCAGTACAAGTCATTATCGCACCATTGCGATTACAGCATACAGGATGATAATCCTGACCATCAGCACTCATGTTATCGTTACTTAAAGGATTACTCATTATATATCTACACAATATCATATAACAAGGAACCACTATTAACGTCCTCCCCACAAAATACCGGAAGTTCGATTCCAATAATCAATGCCACAGTCATCCAGTTTCCACAATACCTAACTTAACAAAAATTAACCTAACTTGACGTAAGCCACTATCTCCACAAATACGCAAAGAAAATAATAACTAGTAATTCTCCAGTCACTTTACTATGTAGTTCGTAACGAAACAACCTTTTCCTCTCAGTAACGTTTTAAGATATGTGCAGTTTATATAAAACTCAAGTTAGTTTGAAGCAATTGATACTTTTTTTTTTTTTTCACAAAAAGCGTAGAAAAGCACTACGAAAAACAGAGATACAGTCTCACAAAAGAAGTGCCACAGCTTCACAAATCCTGGCTGGGTCGCCAAAAACTGTAACGCGACGCCCCAACCTAATGATCCCAAAAGTGGATCACACAGACAAATAGGGTCGCCAGGAGCCTAGAGTACCCACGCAACGCATTTAACCTAATCTTTAGCTTTAAACATTTTTTACACCCCAGACGAGCGGCGCAGAAATGCCTTCCAGATTTAAGAATATCTGGGAAAGAGGATTTCAGATCCTTGTGATCACTGTAAAAAAAATAATTTAGATTGAGGGAGGAAATACCGGTAAGGCGACACCTCCAATCTTTTAATTAGATCGTTAGTTTATACTTTGAAGTACCAGTTGGTTTAGATTAGCGACAGATTAAGAAAGAAAGACGCAAATCTTTACTTGGGAAATAATCTTAAACGATGATACTTAAAACGACTTATATGTGACTTATACTATGTTTTTACTCACTTTGAAGTCTACAGGGTGGCAAAAGACCATGTTTTACCTTTACCTTAGTAGGGCCCACACCTGTAGTTCGGAATCGCAATTTTTGAAATAAAGACGAACGAACACAACGAATGACGGTTGTAACTCAGTCCAAACGTAGTGTCATAACGCAAAACGCAAATAATATATATTAACACAAATTACATGCTGGAGTCACTTCATATTTTAACGCAGAAATAACTAGAAATTTAATATATAGTTTTTTTTTTAAGTCATCACTTCTCAGCTGGCGAAAGAATCCTACCACTAGTTTACGGATTTATGAACCGATTTGATCTAATTAAAATAACATCACTTAAAACGATAGGTTTACCGAAACACATAAATAATGAGTATTAATTGCTGTTAACTTTACGTAACAATTTATAGCTAATTTCTAATAGATATCAAGTTAAACATTAAATAACTCACTGCACATTTTAAATATTACCAAACACTGTACGAGGATTATGAACTAATGCCTTATATCGTACCTGGTTAACTGAGAGGTTTTTACACTACGTTTACTGAACATAAACTCAAGATTGTTTTCGAAGAAATATAAAAATTTTATAATTTCAATTTATTGCTTAGAATGTACATATTTCACGCTTTTGGCTATGATAATTTTATTAGAATTTGAACAGAATTACTGTTGCATTGTAAAACAAACAAATTTGAATTGCTGGTATACATGAATTAAGCCGAACTGAAAGTTATGTAGTTACACGTAAATGTTCATAATTTTTGTAATTATTAACAAATTTTGTTGATGTTTTCACAAATTATTTCCGAAATATTGATGTACAATTTGGAAAAGTTTGAGTACAGTATCACTTACACGAAAGAAGTTTTAGTCCAAAATGCATGATAATTAAAGAATTACTTTAAGCTTAATAATTTTGTGACGTCATTACAGACGATTACTACGTTATATAAAAGACGTTTTGAATAAATTTTGAAAATACAAAATATTGTTATAAAATATGATTTTTTATTGGAGAATAGTGGCTGGAGTTGAAACCAAAAATTATTGAACCATGTTGAATAAATTATAATTTACTATTAGCATTAAAGCGGTACGCAAAAATAATCGAGCAGACATGTTACTAATTTGATTAAGTAAGAAAAATATGCGGTAGCTGTCAAACATGGCTAACCGGGAATTTCGAATAGATATGGAAAAACGGGAGACGAGAAATTGGCATTTGATTATTGAAAACTAACGGACCGATATTTATAATGCAAGAATTCGGTCAATAGCGGCCCCATACTAAAATTTAGAACATATTAAACATACTGATAAATAATTTTAAAACAAAATAAATAATTTAACACGGTGAAAATTTTGAAATGATGACGAAAAAGTCCTGATAGCACTTGTATCGGTTTTTATTTTTTTTAATATGATTTAAGGTAATTTTCCGGAACGGACGAAATCAATTGAAATATTATTAAAAATTACGCTAAATTTAGTGTTTACATCTACCTTTCGTAGACAGGGCTTAGGAAGTACAGGTGATGGAAAGCCCATGCATCTGGTCGCTTTGGTTTAAAAATTGGAACTAAACTAACATGGCGTGGGAGAGCATTTCTCCCAGCAAACGGAGAAGAAGGCTGATTCACACCAATCAGCAAAAAACAAGTCACGAAGCATTGACTAGGGCCAATTAAAAACAAGCGTTAGATTCAAGTTATTGCTGCGTGACTAACGAAAACCTGGATGGATAACGATAAAAATTTAAAGAAAAATTCAAGCGGAAAACGCTCAAAGAGTCTAAAACCAACCAAAGAGAATGAGCTAAAGAGAACACACTGAAAGAAAACAAAACAGAGACTAAGAAAATAAAAGGGGAGAAAAATAAAAAATAAAAATGGAACAGCAACTAGGCTGTTACATTACATTACCAATAGTTCTTTTTAAATAGTCTAAAGTTCTATTCTATGTATGTCATTGTTCTCAGTCCTACTTGAATTGTTCACATTTTCGTTGTCACTCAGAAATGACTTCATATCGCTTCAAAGATAGGTGTGAGAGGTGTTAGTTACTTTTTAATATAAGTATATATAAGCAACAGTTTTAGAAACGCGCACACACTCCAGAGAGAGAGAGAAAATTATCAAAGTTTCACTCCTTTAAAAAGGAATTGCAGAGTACGGATTCAACACAACCCTATGGAAATCGGTTCTGCTGTTCAGTCAGTGAGTCACCAACCTGTTTTCATTTTCATTCATTCAAGGTCATGAGAAACCTATATTCTTCTACGTCATTACGCTCGGGAATTCTTCGTCTGGAACTACGCTCCGACAATGGATAACCCCTCCCCGCATGCCAACACCTGCCAACAACAGCATTATCTTTTCTTTGTGTGTACAATAATCCTACATTGGTTATCTGGGAAAGATCTAATTCTTTCTATTTGGAAATTAAAGTAAAGGTATTGAGTGAAGGCTGTATTTTATATATTACCCCGAGAGTATTCGTTTTCCTTGGTACGACATTTTCATATTAGCTCATAATGTAATTGATTCTCTATGACTGCCAGCAAAGCAAACATTACAGCAGAAATGGCGCAGTTAGGTGTTGCCTCAAGTGTTAGCATGCAATCTGTATTTGAGCTGTTCGATTCTGAGACGATTGACAATGAAGTCTATCTGGAACAATGAGTCATATTGTGAAATGTGGTCAGTACCACCTGAACGGCAAGTACTTTCATTCATCTCTTTAATTGGTCATGATTTATACAAGTTGATACGTGATCTGTATGCACCGGAATTGGTAACGGATCAGTGCTATAAATCTATTGCAGACAAGTTGCGAGAGCATTTCCAATCAAAATCAAATATAGTAGTAGAGCGATTTAAATTTCACTCGATAAGACAGTCGCCTCTACAGTCATCCAAAGATTGTGTAATGGTTTTACGTAAACAAGCTAGTAAGTGCATGTTTGGTGACACTACAGATGACATGGTAAGAGATCAGATAGTTATTCATGATGAGAATACTCGTAAACGTCTCCTGGCAGTACAGAAAGCGGCTGATACAACAAACATTGAGGAGCAGGTAGAGCGCGACTCCAAATGCTTTCAACCAAACAAGTTTGAGTCCCCAGATTTTTACCATGTAGATGATACTCAAAGGAGACCATCATATAATGTTCAAAAGTCGTTAACAAGTAAGTCGCAATGCAATAACTCATGCTATCGGTGCGGTAGAATTCACAAAGATTCATAGGAGTGTCCTGCTTTGAATTCAACTTGCAATTTCTCTTACCGTCGTGGTCACTGGGCTAACGTATGTTTGACCAAAAACATCAGAAAAAATCAGGTTTCTAAGGTACAGAATCAACAAGAAAACTCCACTGCCAGATATTACATCGTTTTTTGTTGATGATTGTTTGTTGCTGGGTAGTTCCGATATTACCCTCTTCGGTCCCGGGAAGCAGCTAGACTGAATTTTATGGTGCCTTATGTAAATTCTAGCTCTTCTGAGAATGGAAAGTTGCCACAATTTTTCCAGCGTGGGCTGTGACGTCATTCAGCCGCTAGGGCACGTATCCTATTGGATACATTGGGACTGAAAGCAGATAAAAAAACATTCGAATATCCTCAAAACTTGGTACAACTAACGATTTTTTCGTAATTACAATTTCTGGTTTTGTGTATTTTTTAATGGCTAGTATCCCGTCACATGTACATACAATATTATAAATATTGCTTATTAAGTTTTAACATGTATATATTTCACAGTGTGGGGCCGGGCTTGGAGTCCAGGCCTTCCATTCACACTAGCTGCAGGATTCTCTGTTTCTACAGGATTTCTCACAATATAGGACAAGAGTGTGTCTATGACAATATTTATTATATATAAAATGAGAAATGTAGTGATCAGTATTCTTTGCGTATATCCTATTTCTATGTACGGGTTCTCTGCTTGTGCGATTTTCAGTGCACCGTATTTGTTTATTAATTAGGTCATATTATTGGGTCCAGAAAATAAAAACCTTCTCTCCACTCTTGTTCAGGTCTAAACCACAAACATCTCAATGAAATCTTTTGCAGTTTTCGGCGGTTTTCGACCCAAACCTTGTCACTTCTTTTCTTAATATATTTCGTTTTTCTTCCGTCCTTTCTCTGGGATCCTTCAAGTACGTAAGCAATGAAAGAGATCAATGAAGCTCTTGCAATCTGCTTTGAGAAAGTGGCAACGCCGAAGTAAATTTCTTGGCATAATCTTTCTGGTGGTGGGTGTCAATGGTTAAGCCCAAATTGTAGGAAATCATGCTGCTGAACCGAAAGCTTTTATGAGATGAGCTCCACTATAGATCCACATCTGCTCGTGTGTGAATATGTAAACTCATCGGCAAGTGGTTTTCAAGAGCTCTTTGCGGCTCAGCCATTCTTGTACTAGTTCTTTGATTTAACAAATATTTGGATCACCCATCCAGAAGATGATCGGATCAGCTGCTGCTTGGCTTGTAGTATGTTTTCTTTTCAGTGTATGGTCTTCGTTTTTTATATCCTTCTGGTGTGTTTGATTCTAGTGTATGCCCTTTTTCGTAGTTTTTCCGTTCATTTTGTATCTTCCTATGAATTTTGTTCAGTTTTATTTAACTATTTGTGCATCCGTGTATCCCCCTAGCACTCGGATCTAGTAGGTCTCAATTGTTGTTTTTGCTCCTAAAGGGACAAATTTCTTTGTTGGGTTCTCCTTTACTTATGTGAATTGCATTAGAATATTCCTTATGAGTATTCACAAGGTGGTCTTCTATCATGGTTTTCTAATGAGTTTGCATATTCGTATAGACTACAGGTAGGGTTTCTCCCGCAACTGTCTCTTCTTCAAGAATAATTTTGTTGCCATCACATGTAATGTGATATTTAACATTAGAAACAACCAGTCTCTTATTTATGTAGAAGCTGGTGAGTAGGATACTTGAGAGCTAGGGTTTTGCCACTAGTTAGTGCCCGTTGTAATATTCATACTGGAATACATGTTTTCTATGTAGGCCTATATCGTCTTTCTGGTGGTTCAATATTATCTTTGCAGTATATCAATTATGGTTGTACTCTTCATTACGGGAGTCGTTGATGTACTTTTACAATGTTTCTCTCAGTTTTACCTGCAGCTAAGTGGAGTTTATTTTGGTTTTGCCCCTAAAAAAGCAGCATTCGTAATTTATGTTTGAGTTTCTTTCTCCCCTTGTGTTTTCTATAGTAGTTTTCAGGCGTTTGTTTCATACATCTTGCTTATTTCCATCAATGGTCGTGTTATTTCATAAACATCAACCATATTACGATAAAAGCAGTTAAATGTCAATCGTTGGAATGATGATGCGGAGACGGAATCTAGTACACAGTTACACGAGACACATAATGTGCGTAGATCTTTAAGGATTAGAAAACAACCAGCATGGTTCAGCGAGTATAAAATGTTACACACGGTAGCCCTCTTTGTTTATACTTATCTGCATGTCATTACAGTTTGTTTGCTGTCTCAACGTAATTATGTGGTTTTGTATAATTGTTCAATCAGCATCAGATCGTTTTTCCTCAATATAGGTTTTTCTACACATACATGGAAAGGAATATCGGGATGACATTCAAGAAATTATTTTTTTATTACAGTCGCTGTATTCTGTTAAACTGGTGTTTGAAAATGAAGCTTTTCTATGTTACTAATAGCATTAATAATATTTGAATATTTCAGACGGTAACAGTGAAGAATACAGTGCCATATTTTGTATTATGTAATTTTTTTTATTTATTATGGCTCACGCAATTGATTTCAGCAAATTTTCTATTAATGAATAGAAATATAAATGTTGATCATGTAAATGGTGATTCTTCTCATGTATTCGGTACATGCATGTGTACTGTTGTATTTGTTTACAGCAAAGTGATATGCAGTAATGTTATTTTGTCCACAGTGGTGAGGCGTCAACTTAAATATTTTTTCTACACAGCATGTTGTAGATCTTGAAAGATACATTATTGCTTATGAATGTATACTTTTTTGACTATCGTGTACGCATTGAGTGTGCAAGTTCTGCTGAAAATTCTTTTCTTCTCTCTCTCTCTCTCTCTCTCTCTCTCTCTCTCTCTCTTGTGTTTTCTCGATACAGGTACTTTTTGTTGGTACCCCAGCTTCTTTTTTGTTAAAGGGAGGGCGAATGTACTAACTCGAGTTAGTGACTTTTTCTTTATGGATTTCTAGTTGGTGTCACTAATTTTTCGTACAGTGTCACTAATAAACCTACACTGGCAACTTTGCGCAAATGTAAAATATCACATGCTACTGTTTTTTATATACACTTTTTGTTGCGGCCGATCATATGTGTTGCATCCTGCTTGATTGGAAGATACGCATCCTTTTATGGCTTTTCCGTTTAGGATGCTGTCTTCAAGAGGACATCACTTATGGAAGGATATCTTCTTTCAGGATATGTAATATGCGTATTTCTTGTGATGCCATGCGTTATACTGCAGGTGTTGTATATGACACTCGGTGCAATGAATTTACGTCTCCTACATGAGATAGTTGTATTGTTTTTCTGCTATATATATATATGTACAATAAACCTACATTGGTTATCTGGGAAAGATCTAATTCTTTTTATTTGGAAATTGAAGTAAAGGTATTAAGTGAAGGCTGTACTTTATATATTATCCCGACACTGAGTATTCGTTTTCTTTGGTACAGCGTTTTCATATTAGCTCATTACGTAAATGATTGTCTATGACTGTCGGCAGATCAAACATTACAGCAGATTGGAATTCCCCTAATCAGGTGGCCCCCTACTGTAGCTACACGTATTCGCACAGCACTTTCGTTTTCTGTTGCACGGGTCTGCAATATTCAAGTGGGGAGATTAAAATGGGACACCCTGTATACGTACCAGTTAAAAGCAATAGCGGTAGGCCTGTATGCAGTGATCCTACTGTCACAACAGCGGATGCGATGTATACCTTGCTGTAAGAAGTCTTTGGGCAGGGACTGATGTCAATCCATCACACAGGTCCCCCAGGAATTCGTCATCCGATCCAGAACGTCCACACGTAGTGTTACTTCGGGGAGCTAAATGTCGGGACTATAGGGCGGATAGTCGAGGATTTTCCATCGAAATTTGTGGGGAAGCGCAATTATTTCACGGAAGACACATTGCCTCGCGTTGTCAAATAACAGCCGAACACCAGAGTTCAACATTCCATACCGTTTTCTCTTGACGGTATACGCAGTCGTTGCAGTGTCTCACAGTACGTTGTACTGTCAGAGTATCCGGAAAGAAAAAAACATATCACAGCACGTTATTCATTGTCTGACGATATATGTACGCCAAAAGTCATTTTCACGTGAAATAAGCTGACACACACACATACATACCTGACGTTCCTACTGGACTAAACGAAATGCCACAATTTGCTATAACATTTCTGCGTGAAATCAGAGACACAATACTGTCACATCACAACGAACATACTGTTGGAAACACTTACCAATGATACATATTTTGTCCAGAGAAACTTTTGTAAATCTTGTATTTACCATTACACTTGACAAAACTTAAGAAGAATGCTACATATTTATCAGATATGTATAATAATTTTTAAAATTATGAAGCCTTATTACATATACTTGAAAGGAATGTTCCAGCAGAGTATCGTATTAAAATATGTTGCATGTTCTCCATCTTCTGTATCCAGAAAAATACAAGTTATTTACATCTACACTTCGGGTTGTCAGATAAATTCGTGCGTTTTCTCCCGAGGTTATTTGAATTCACATGAAAAGAATTTTAAAGTACGGTAGTGTTGTATGGTTCCTGTTGAAACGTCTCTTCTTCCTCTGAAACGTCTGTTCAGTTTTTTAAATTTGATTTTCAATTACTTTTTCCAGGCATGTTCCAAGTAGTAAAAAATTCGCATTTTCGATATCTGCTTGGCTTCGCTTTCAATCAAGTTTCCAAAACTGCTGTGTACGAAGAAGGCGCTATTACTGAAAGAGCTATACAGAAATGGTTTCCACACTTCAAGGAGGGAAAATTAGACCTTACAGACCGACCTGTTCAGTTTAATGAGAATAGATTGAACGAGATCGCCCACGAGAATCTGCGACAACTGACTACAGAATTGGTCCAACAGATAAGTTGATCTCATGATACCATCATCTACATTCGATGGATAAGGTCCAGAAACTCGGTGAATGGGTGGCCACGCTCTGAACAAAGAAATGGAACTCCAACGCGCAACTATTATCGTCACTTCGCTCGTTCGACATCACGATACTCGTGGACACTGAGATTTCTGTACCGCATCGTCACCGGCGATGAAAAATGATGTCTTTACGTCAATGTAAAGCAGAGGAAAAAATGGTTTAATTTCGACAATCAAAAAACATCTCGATCCAAGGGAGAGCTACATTTACCTAAGAAAATGATCTGCGTTTGGTGGCATTGGTAAGGTGTAATCCACTACGAACTTGAAAACAACAACTTGGTAAATGCAGAACTAGGACATACGCTGGTTCAACAAGGTAATTCAGCTGAAATGACCCAACCGGCGACACGGCATGCTTCGGCAACATGGCAACGTTCGTCTCCACGTGGGCTAATCTGACCAGAACTGCTATTCCGGAGCTCGGCTGAGAAGTTCTACCGCACTCACTGTATTCTTCTGGTCAAGGAACGGCGTGAAAACCGTATATTAAACGGTAGCCTACCGAAACAATACGATTCATTATTTTCACGTATACATTAGCATTTTATTGAAAAATTCAGATACAGATGTACATACTTGAGATTTGAATCGCAAGTACTGAATCTCTTAACTGGTTAGGATAATACTGAATTATACAGTACTACTGATCGCCATTCACTTGGGTGTATTTCTTTCGAAAAGATAATTTATAGTTATTGGCACCTTTTCTTGAATGATGAACTCGCTGGTATATTTGACTATGCTTCGGGACTGATAAAGCCATTAACCATGTTCCCCAAGTCTTCATGTTTCCTACATTTCACTTTCCCCGCTTCCGGATGTCGTAGTTTCAGTGACTGAGTCACAATTTATTAACATTCTTAGTGTAGATGTCGGGATTGCTAGTGAATCAGTGAGGTACTTCTGATTAAGAATAGAGTTTTCATTGTGCGGTCCTAAGATTTCCGATCTGACCGACGTGGAAAGAACTTCTTCCTTACCGGTGTTAATCTTCCTGCAATCTTTACTTGACGGTGTTGATCTCCCTGCCATCTTGGAATTCACTTTCCATTGATTTACATGGGAATTGTTTTACTCGTCTTATGTCGCTCAGCAGTGGAATTTTTCACTTCTGTTTTCGCCTAGTTCTTCATTATATTTATTTTGACTCATTATGTTTTAGAAAATGTAATATTATATACACAGGCAATATATTTTGCCGTAAAAATACTGTATTTTAGCTATGTATTCAACTATTAGTACTAAAGTATGTTCATATATTTGAAGGAATTGCATATATGTAAAACTCTAAGAGTCAAAATAGTAATCAAAACAAATTACATGAAATTAAAACTTGAAAATTTAACTTCGGAAAAGCGTAAAGCAATTCCCATATAAATCAATAGAGTGCGCAGCAAGATGGCGGGAGTGATCGACACCGTTAACACTCATTCTGAACACACTCACAGCTATTTAACTACACCAAAGACAACAAGAAATCGACCAGCAAAAAAGTCTCCAGAATTTGCTGAGTAAGCAATGTTGTGTCAAAAGGATGGAATAACAAATGGGGCACATACATCATAGTATATTGGTCTAAACAAGCAGGACCCACACTTTAGAACACTAGTTACTCCAAAGGTTACTAAATGAAACAAAAAAGATTATATATATGATATATGGAGGAACTGAAAAAAGTAGGTAATAAGCGGGTGCGTCTTAAATGGTTTTCCCTTGGCCTCAAGTAGAAAAATCTCTTGAATTGAGAATTTATACTAAATATGATAAAAACTCATCCAAGTTATAGGAGGAGATGGCTACTAAAGAATAAGGCATCTAAAATAACTTTTTCTGATTGGCCTTCGCATTGCAAATGCAGCTGATAAGGTGAAATAAGAGAATGTTATAGAAATGATTGAATTATTCTTCAAACGACCACACTTAAAATATATTTAGTTCAACAAATTTACAGAAAGAAATGAATGACTGCATAACATCATTACAAAACTATTCCAAGCATGACATCTATCTTGAAATTGTAAAATTTTCAACAATCAATGCGTATTACAATGTAATGCAAGTAATTCGTGACGAAAAGTTCTATTAAGCAGTTGAATCAAAAACCAAAGTTGTGTGTCACATTGACACGAATACTTTCAACAGCGCTTTCAACTCTAGATTGTCATCTAAGAAACTGGAAGCGCAGTTACTAAAAATGTTTCCGGTCAAATATTTTTAGGTACATAAAAACGACCTAGCTATTCTAACATGGCCTTTACACAATTTTGATCACTCACCTTGAATTTCTTTTAAAATATCCCTTCTGTGTAGTCAACATCACACTGAAGAAACGATCTGGGTTAATCCTTGAAGCTGAGAATTTACTCTTTCTGATAATGTATGAGTCTCGCATAAAGAACGTTGACGCGTTGCCCATAATAAATTTGGTAAGCTCCTTATTTGTTAAAGAATATACGCGAATCAGTGCATACTTAAAAAATAAACGAAGCAAAATATTCAATGGCTCTTTATAAAATGTAACTTGAACTGTGTAATACTTCACTATTTAACCGCAATATTAGATGAAACCAAACTGGTACTTCATGTTGGCTCTAGCATACCACTTCATAATGGAATTCCTGCCTTTCTATTCAATTAAAACACTTAACCAAAAGGTCTTCAAATTCTAACTTTTTCACATGAGCAATTTAACAATATAATAATTTGAACCACATTGTTCGTCAGAACATAGATGAGTATTTTACAATTAACAAAATATCAACTTTCATGCTTCAACAAAACTTTGTTCTATTTGCACGCTGGCCAACTTATCATCCACTTTAATCTTGATAGTTTATTAAAGCTGATGGATTATTGAGAGGTGAAGAACAATGAGTCGTTTTTTCGTATTTTAAATATGGCAGCATTGACCGAAGTTGATTGTTGAGTTTCTTCTATTCGCTCTGCAGCAAATATTTTATATTTACTTGGCCATGCCATGCCTAAAAGAAAAGTGTGTCCCAAATCTAAGTATATTGTAATGTTTCTCAAATTAATAAGTAATTAATTTCCAACAATATTAAGTAGCTTTACTAAAAGATAACAGCATTAATTTCCAATCTGCGCAGTATAATTTGTTTGGTATGTGCAGCCATTGTTTCCGTAGTTACTAGTTTTACATAAACACTTCCATCAGAACATACCATGCCAAGATGTACAACTGCTGCGTGACGGACTTCTGATGCATCTAAAAAGCTCACTGAGATGTATGCACTATTTTCGTCTATCTGATTTAATATTTTACAATAAATGTAATTCCTACCAAACTCAACTTTTCTTTACTGTCGGTACACTAATTTTAGTTTCCACAGAGCTTGTAACAATAGCTTCGACTTGATTGTTGTTGCGCATTTGTATTTTTCTTTCCTGCGGATAACTAGAATTAACTCTCCCATCTAAACAACAAACTTTGTTCTAGCTAGACAAAGGATGCATCTTCCTTGGGTCAGGCTATAATGGTTCTAAGCTATTCTTCCTTTGTAAGAGCACTGAGACCGCAGTTGTCAGAACTAACTAAACAATTTGAGAAACAATCTGATAGCAAGAAACGTTTCATTGATGTTATAAAATTATAACGGGGATCTGGGGATATAACGGGGATTATCTTTTTTTTTTCTTTTTTTTTTTAAGTGGTTGCAGAATTGATCGGGTACATTTAGTTATACTCAGATTTCACAATATATATATCTTACACCAGAATAACTTTTTATGCTGATAGATTTAAGATTGTATAACGTTTATGGGTCATTTTCACGAAGTGGGATAAATTCGATTGGCATTTCAACGAAAACAAACATTTTCTCATTTTATTTAAAAAAAAAGAAAGCTTAGAATGTTTCTGACATGTGCGTTTATACAAGAAGCAGCAGAGCTGAATTTTCTTCTTCTTTTTTAATTTATGAAGATTTAAGTGGTTCCATATCCTTCTTGACATTAATTTAGTCACGGTTTTGACAAATACATATAAAAGTAAGGAAGTACCCAGAGGATGTATATCATAGTTAATAAAGCGCTCCTTGAATCACATTTTCGTCGCATAGCATTAAAAGAAATGTATAGCTGGAATTTTTATTATAAAATTTTGTTCTTGAGATTTAGCTGTTTTTTGCAAGTATCAAGCTTTTAGTAATACATATTTGGAATATTTTCCCCCTTTTTTAAACAAAAAATATTTATGGCGTTTAGAAATCTTAGGCTCAGGCCGGGATAGGATAGGGGAGGGGGTGTTGTAAAGTAATTGGCCAGGGTTTAGGCAGTAGGTACCATTCCGAAATTTGTCTGATGTGAACCCCTTTTTTTATTTCAGTGAACATTAGACAAAATAGAAGCTGATGGCTATTGATACACAAGTTCCTAAAATTTATTTTTAATGCGTTTCTGGATATTTCCCCCCCAAACTGTAACTGAAATGACTCTAGCGCACAGTGTGGCCGATTCCAAAACACTGACCAAAAGTCGAAAACTCAAGTAAATGATCTCAAAACTCGTTTTTTTTTTTTTGGGGGGGGGGTCTCGTTGATTACGAATCTGAAGTCAGAGTTGCAAAATGTAACCCCCTTCATCTCCTATTGACAACCCCTATTCGTGAAACAGCCTGTATATCATTTTACTTTCAAGATGCATATCATTTTCATTTTTCTTTTTTTTTTTCGCTGATTACGAATCTGAAGTCAGGGTTGCAAAATTTAACCCCCTTAACAACATTTTAGCGTATACTTACATGATATATATTTTTGCATGAAATATTACGTTGTTTTTTTATAAATGATTCCTGATTGGATGTCAATTGAGTAATAATTAATAAATATATTTGCAAATGCCTTGCTATATAATAACGGAATTATGATAAAATTATTTTTTGACAAATTAGTTTATATTAGTTAGAGCCATAAAACAATTTATTATATTAAAAATGTAATTACTAAAAAAAATCGGATTCATCGTCAGGCGATAAATTTATAGATGCATCAGTGTCTTCTGATGTCGAACATTTTGAACTTGAAACAACGTTTTGTTCATCTTCTTGACTAACTCTCTCTCAAATTTAGTTGGAGCCAATAGCAAATTAACAACTTCAGGATACAAGCCTCTCTCTGCTTCCTCTCTCTCTCTCTTTGTATAAGCATCAGGCGCACGCGCGTACACACACACACACAATCCCATACGGCACAGGTACATTCTAGGAATATGCTACGAATATTCCCCTGAGAATATTGCAATATCCCAGGGATATTTTCAGATATTCTTAGTACATGCGTAGAATATTCTACGAATATCTGAATGTCCGGGATGTGCGCATATCCCAAGTATATTCTACGAATGCGTGGAGGACAATTTTTCTTTGGGAATATCCTCAGAATATTCCACGAATCTTCCTGAAACTTCAATCTAGAATATTCGTTTAATATCCTAAAAAGTATCCTAGGATTATCCTTAATTGATCCCAACTATTCTGGAACACTGTACGCATATTGTGGATCTAAAAGGGATATCCTGTGCTATGTGGGAAACACACACTTATCCCATGTCTTCCAATTTTTCTTCTTTTGAGGTTAGATTTGTGAAAATAACACTGCACGATGCTTCTGTCTCTCGCTTTTCATTTAGACGCTTTTCATGAATAGTATAATTTTCACTCACTTTGCTTCACTGGGGGTGCTGCCCCCAGACTCCCGTGGGGGTTGCATCCCAATATAGCCCAGTAAAAATAAGTCAACGAGCTGAAAAAATTCTAAAAAAGCTGAAATTTTCAGGATTTGCTCTTCGTGTCAAATAGAATGAAACCTCAAAAGTACCAAAATATCCCATGTGAGCTTCATTCTCAAAATGGCGGTCAAAGCTGGCCGCAATCCCATGCACGCCTGGTTTTCTATTTCAGCCTGTATCTGGCAAACCAATAATGGTATTTCACTTTTAAAAGCACCGTTTTACTCTACAATAGCTCCACTTTAATGTTGTGTATTGCACATTTAAATAAAATAACACCCGAAACAGTTATTCATGATCAAAATTGATAATTCCGTAATTTCAGAAAGGCACTCTGTAGTATTTTGCGCTCAAGCTTCTAAACCTTTAGGAAATCGTAAAAACATGTCCATATATTTTTATTGTGTTTCATAAGCTGCAATTAAAAAAAAAAAAAAACAATCATCAAAATCGGATGGTAACTTTTCGAGATCTGAGCCTAGCTGTTATCGAGGATTAAAAAAAAAGGACTTTCTGGTGGTTAAATATCAATATAGTTCGTCCGGTATTCGCTACATGGCAGGGGACGTGATAACCCAATTAAAAAAACGTATTTCGCTTTTAACCATTTTATTTCAATAAAACACTGAGAGGAAAACGATTAATCGTCATCTTCCTCATCAGATTCCTCAGCCGGTGGTGAATTTATGCTTGAAATTCCCTCACAGAAGGAACAGAACTTTGAACAATTAAGATTGGCACGCTTACATGCACAGGTTTCTACATCACAATCTTTGCGAGGAGTTATTTTGCACTGGCAGGCAATCAAATTAAGTAGTTCTTCAGGAGCTGCTGGAAGACTTGTTGGAATAGGAAAGAGTCTGTCTTCTTTGACGCACCGTCCCCATTCATTTGGGTTCATGTTGTTTCCCCACACTGCTGCACTTGCAGATAAACCCGAAGGCAGCTGCACTCGTTGGTGTTAATGTCGCTAGTTGAAAATTATAAAAAAACTTCTTCCCTACTTCTCTGTTGTACATGTTATATCTGAGAGTGTCCAGGGAGGATGCTTTGCCACCTCCATAAAGTCGCAGCAGGAAAAGTTCTCCAATTTCAGTAACACTCTGTGGTGTAAGGTTGGTTTCATTAAAGGCCAAAACAGAAGATCGGAGCACACTATCCGTTTGAAGTAGCTTAAAGGCTGCTTTCTTTCCTTTTCTGAAGATCGCTGATGTGGTGTCACACCCAGTGGCCGAATGAAGAAAAAGGAAGCAATCTTTCAGTGGTCCAAGAGTGTTTTGTATTTTGCCAATGTGGTAGCATTTCTCTTCAATGTTGCCCGTTTTCGGCTTCACAAAAAAAACAATGACGTTCCAGGAAGTCCACGAGCGATTAAAATGGCTAGCAAATCTGAATCTGTTCCTACAACTGCAACAGAACTATGATTTCGGCTCAAATATGTTGCAGTTTTGCAAATTAGTGTCAGCATCTCCATCTGCTTGGTACACTATTATATCCCACTCTTACTAAAATATGACTTCAGCATGTTAATCAGTCGTGCTTTATTTTCAGAGTTCCGTAAAAACTCAGACTGATCTATTGTTGCCTCCATATTTTCGGGAAAGGCAATGGTTGCAAAGATTTTCGACATTGTCCTCCTCTGTCTCTCAATATTCTTAGTACAGGTTTTAGAAGTATAGCCATCAAACACTACTGCACCGCATGGAGTGAACCGTCGTTGTACAAAGTCTACATACTTTTGACATATTGCATCGTAGGTGTCCCATTTGGTCCCAACCATGGATGAAGAAGATATCCTCCATCTACAACAGACACAAACTTTTGCGGTGCTCTTACGCGCGGCTCAATAGTTTCGACTACAGCCGAAAGAGAGGATTTGGAATTCTTTCTCATTGAGACCTCATCAAATAGGGATGGAGGCATCGGTGCTAATTCATATTTGAGATATTCGCGAAGATTCTCACTCGACTTGAGCACTGCTTCAATTTTAGTGAAGAGCTGCAACGGATTGATAGACACACTTTGCTCTCGAATTTTGATGGTTTTGTTTGTAGCAGATATAGGAATAACCTTTTTCTTCCTCTCCAGTTTTACAGTTCCAAAATAACCACCAATCATCTTGTTTAATGACGCTTCACCAATCTTCTTTGCTTGATCACAGTTTGTGTGAGTGTCAGCAATTAAACCACTTGCAATGTTCAAGAGTAAGTCTTCTGGTGCTGAGTTAGCAAAGGGATCATGAAGGGATAACCACTCAGACATCTTCTTTAGATCCTGATTATCTCGTGTCTGGCGGGAGGGTCTGAGCTCCACATGTTGTCCTGAAGACACAAAATGTTTATGGCGAAAGTTTTCTAATGCTTCAGTGACTTTCATGGTGATCGGAAACGAGAAAATCCATCTAGCTAATGTTGAGTTTGTTATTCCTCGGCCTTGAGTTAAACCCCCAGAAACTTTAATTGATTTCATTTAAGTTTGCTCAATGACCATATCTGATGCAACCCCACTCCAATACCTATTTTTTTCGGCGAAAAGTGAAATATCCTTGTTCTGTGAATTTCTTGTACTCCTCAGGATTCATTTTCTTCTTCAAATCTTCCATCTGCTGAACATATAGATGTGCACATTTAGCATAAAAGTGATGGCCAGCTGCATGGAAGTACGGCAGCATTGATCTGATTGCATGCAAATGCAACTCCCAATCTCCAGTGCGATCTGCTTGGATGTATAATAGTACAAGGCTGACTTGTTCGATGTATTGCAACCACAGTTTTGAAGTACGATCCTTCTGTCTTGATTATTTCAGACAGAGCAACAACCAAAGCTTGAATATTTGCATTATCTTCCAACTCCTTGAGAGAATTTTTTCCGGACAGCACTTCATCTACATCATCTTGGATCTTACCTTTCGTGGTCTCGTCTAGTTGCTTCGAATGTTTCTCCAACTGAATGTGGAACGCTATGAGTGTCAAAAAATGTGCTCTCAACGATCGTGAGAAAGCATGGCCACTCATTATTTTCACGACAGTATTTTGGGCATACAACAAGCCCCAAAGTTGTTCCAGACCATTACCTGACATGATGTGACCTACTGTTCCTAAAAAAGACATAAGCAGGTGGAATCCTCCTAACCGCACCACAACATTTGATAATGCACTGTCGTCGTTCGCTGCAGAAACAATTTCTACTGCTTTCCAATATAGTGGTTGATCGAAAGTGACAATGCAGGTTTTCAGTCCTAGTTTCTCACATTCATTTGAGACACAGAGTAGAGTGGAATAAATTGTGTTAATATCTGATGCGGCATTATTAAAGAAAGGGACTGGAAATACACTGCTTGTGTCACTACAAGTAGTTTCATTCTTGTAGAGAAGATGCATGAAACCATTCCAAGATGGTTTAGGTGATTCTTTTACCAAATGCGTGCTTATCCATATGTTGTTCGTCCACTCAACCTGGTTTACTTTCGAAATAACCTCATCTGCAAAAGAAATACTTTTTATTTCTATTTGAGATAAACCGATATTTGTTCTTTTCTTGTAGGTTGCTATCTCTCTTCTGACAAGTGATGACACTGCTTTTGACGTGGGAGTCTTGAGAAGGGAAACACGAGAATTTGTGGCTCTTTCTTCAGGAGATGTACTTATTCTGATATCCCCCATGCTATGGAAAGTTGCATGGCCATCTAATGTTCTCGTATTGACGTCAGCGTTATCAAAGACCCATTGAACAAAATGCAATATCGGTTGTGGAGCACAATATGATATACTTGAGAATTCGTATCATCGAATCACACTATAACTTGCACAAATTCCAAGACTATGAAGGATATCAATTAGCTGCCGAGGACCAAAATGACGCAGACATTCTATAGCAAGCTGAATGGGAGATATAAAAGTTCTGGGTCTGCACAACGAAATAATAGAATTACATATCATGCTCTGTTTTCGGGCTATCTTAAGATCACTTTTCTTGGTGATGTCACTTCTTCGACCATAAGTTTTAGTGATGGTGGGATGAGATCATTGTGCCCCTCAAAGAGTTGTTCTGCTTGAGGATATGACATATTATCATAGACTTTTGATTGAATATCTTCTTTAATTATTTTCGCTGCCATTAACACAATGCGAGCTCTTTCACTTTCCTCGTTCTTTTCCCTTTTCTCATACCAAGCATCGTGTAGCAGTTTCTTACTTGCTCCCTTGAAAGTTAGAATGGATTCCCTCCCATAACAAATACATCCCACTGTAACGATCAATCGTTCGCCGAATCTCTTTTGAAGAAGGTTTTTCATATGGTTTGCTGAATAGACGGTACGATCTCCATCAGCATATTCTATCAATTTGCCATGTAGTTCTCCAACGGAATACTGGCATTCATCATCGCCCTCTATGTAATCACACAGTTTTTCAAAAGCCATCAGCTTTGTCTTTTCCATAGGTCTTCCTACTTTTCTTCTGTTTAGGAGACAAAAACTTTACATAGCAATCCCTGTAATACTTGGCTTCAGCAGCAACTAAGTCTACCACACTGTTCAGTTCACTTTCCCCCCAGTCGTCAGCACGGTTTTTAGCTTGCGCGATTATTGTTGATCTAATTTCCAAAATAGCTACTTCGTGAATTGATCTCCGATACTTTTGTGATTTTTTTTTTTTTTTTTTTTTTTAAATGACGCCTCCTTATTACAAAATATAGTCCCTTTTAAAATCGAAATCTGATAATGAGGATCTGGTCGATAATGTTGATGTACTTGGAGAATCATCACATACATCTTTTGATTTTTCAAGATTATATTTTACTATAGTTGACGATCTCGTGTAGTTCTTACGACACTCGACATGCACAAACTTTTGAAATAAGTCTAGTTCGTCTCCACGAGATACACTTGCCTTTACAAAAGTTGAGAGGCCTCTACTGACTGTAACTACATCTCCAACACTAAGTGAAGTTTTACAAATGATACATACTTCATCCGCCATCGTACTTTCACAGCAGAATACACCACGCTATTTCTTAGAACCCACCTGTACGTTCCACTGAAACAACTTGTTCACATACCAATACAATACAATAATTTACAAATTGAGCAACCGCGCCAGCCTATTATATACAGTACTCTCTTGTAGTGAGGCCAAGAGACTTTTTATTTTTATTTTTTTCGTATTTCTTAACTTTACACTCACCCCTATCCCATGTTTAATAAGGATAAATGGTTTATTATAATTACTTTTAACTGCCTAGTACACATATATTATCATAATTCCTCTTTAAAGTACAACAAAATAGTCAGTGATACCCCTGCCATCTAGCGAATACCGGACGAACTATACTGATATTTAACCACCAGAAATACTTTTTTTTTTAATTTCCGATAACAGCTAGGCTCACACCGGAGTAAATATCTCGAAAAGTTATAATCCGATTTTAATGACGTTTGTTTTTAAATGCAGCTTATGAAGCACACAATAAAAAATATATGGACATGTTTTTACGATTTCCTAAAGGTTTAGAAGCGTGAGCGCAAAATACTATAGAATGCCTTTCTGAAATTGCGGAATTATCAATTTTGATCATGAATAACTGTTTTGGGTATTATTATATTTAAATGTGCAATACACAACACTAAAGTAGAGCTACTGCAGAGTAAAACGGTGCTTTTAAAAGTGAAATATCATTATTGGTTTGCCAGATACAGGCTGAAACCAGGCGCGCATGGGATGACGGCCATCTTTGACCGCCATTTTTAGGATGAAGCTCACATGGGATATTTTGGGACTTTAGAGGGTTCATTCTATTTGACACGAAGAGCAAATCCTGAAAAATTCAGCTTTTTTAGAATTCATTAACCTCGTCGACTTATTTGGGTCTTTGTTTACTGGGCTAATAGGAAAGGTTTGCCCCATACTTCTGATCATACACCTTCATACCAAATTTCGTTTCTCTAGCTCCTGTGTTGAAAAATGGGTTTCTAGCCGGCCATTTTGGATTAATGATGGCGACTTTTTCAAATTGTTGTAATATTTTCCTAAACTACTAGTGATGATACAACTTTATGCCAAATTTCGTATGTCTAGCTCAAACGGCGTGGAAAATTGTTTTCTTAGGTCCGCCATTTTGGATCCAAGATGGCGTCTTTGGATACATTTTGAAACATTTTCTTGACCTACCGTCATACCAAATTTCACTTCAGTAGCCCCAGCGGTTTAGTCTGTGTATTCTATACAACGGGTTTTGGGGCTGCCATTTTGGATCCAATATGGCGACTTTTTCAAATTTTGGGATTTTTCAATTTACCTACTAGTGATGATGTACCCTCATACCAAATTTGGTGTTTCTAGCTCCAGTAGTTTGATCTGGGAATTATGATGAGTGAGTGAGTGACCATTGGTATGTGGTTTGTCAAAAAATTGAATTAAAAAGCAGTTAAATGTGGCAACTTCGGACAGCTATTTTTTTTTATTTTTTTTTTAAGTACATTTGACTATAACTTACATTAAGTCTGACAGCGGAGCAACGTAACTTTATCGTAACAACATATCATATTCCAAAGATTTCAATTAATAAAAATCAATAATTATTATTTAACTAATAATTTATATTTGATAAATTATTATTTCGTAACTTTTTTTTATATTCTACGTTCTTCCAGACGTTGATTTCATTCTATTCGATAATAATCTGCTTCAATCTAAAGTTTTTATACAACTTCCAACACGTGCGTCGTTTACTGCCTCAGTAACAAAATCGATGCCAATCGAACAAAGGTAGCTTTGCGACTTCTATTCTGGGACAGGCAAAAGGAAATACACTTTCGTAACCAACCCAACATAAAAAAAATCCCTACCTAGTTATTTTTTTTTTTTAACTTTTTTGAAATCGGCCGCACTGTGTAGCGCGACCGAAATAAGGTTTTTCAATTTTGAAGTTTTAGAAATATGTGAACTTTTTATTCTATTCGAAAATTTTGAAGGACTGATGAACAGATATTTTTGGGTTTGAGAATATACTGCATTTCACTTTAATAAAAAAAAGCGTGTTGTACCTCAGTACGCAAGTCATATCAGATGGAGGAACAGAAAGTTCGAAGTTACGAACTTAAATGGAAGTTACATTGTTAAAATTTGTGTTACTTACGTTTTTTCAATTTTGTCGATAACCAAGTCTCGTAGTTTTAAATATTGAGACATATTTTGTATATATAAAGTGATCTCTACAAAAATATATATATTTGTAGTTTTCAAGTAATGACGAAGAAAAATATGGCTACTGGGATTCAAACACCTATCATTACAAATATTTCCGAAAGTGTAAATTATTCTCGTTACATTACAAACAACGTGCTCGGAATGACGAGTGATTGACCTAGAACTCGTTTTCCAAGCAATTGTCCATGACTATCCCTATTCCTTAGCTTCAACAGATAAACTTAACATATATTTGCACTGGAGAACCTTTAGCTCACAACTGACAAAGAAAAGTAAATTGGTGGTGTCAAAACTGGTACAGGTGACGTATTATGCGAACAGGAAGCGCCAAAGTTTATTTTCCGAGGACAAGGGTAATTGTGTAAAAATAAGACTTCATTCCGTGTTTAGTAAGGATAAATAAATCTAGGTGATTGAATTGAATAATTTCTCACGGGAGGGTTAACAAAAATGGATGAAAGAAATATTTCATTCTTTTACTATTGTTTCGATCAGAACAAAAGAGTGGGAACAGTGAATGATTTGAGGAAAATAATTTTTCTCTAAAATTTATAAACAAGTTAGGCGGGGCCCAGTCGGGAGACTGTATACATAAGCTACCGCCAGGCTTCAGCAGAGAGCACACATATACATAATCCTATTGTGACTTCAGATTTTTTAAAAATCAAATATTTTTTTACAATAATACAAAATTTTACACTATAAAAAATATATACCTTCTGCCAGCAGGTTTTCGCTACGGACATTCATCACGAATTTCTATTGATTTTTGGAAAGAAGCTGTAGTCCCATATCAGTCACTGATGCATGGAAGTAGCATCAGAGCATCAAATCCTGTGTGTTTTGAGATTAATTTGACGCTCATTGGCATTCACTAAATAAAATCTGGATTTTTTGGAACGCTTAGCCCCTGTGCCCTCTCCTAAGGTAGTTCGTTGCTAAAATAATATTCCAACTTTGAAGCATTGAGACATTTTTCTGCCAGAATGCAACGTTTTTACATCAATTGTTAAAAAATATTAACTCCTGCCTGTACGTCCCGCTAAGGATATTTATGATATCATGAACTTATTTCAAGTGATTTTTGAACAGTTACTGGGACACATACAAGAAGCACCAGAACACTAATATTGTATAAAATTGTGTTTAATCTGACGCTCACTGGCATTCCCAAACTACATTTTGGATATTTTGTAACGCTCCACCACCTTTTGCTACGCCCCCCCAAAAAACCTCCAGCTTTTAAAAAATCCATACATTTTTCTACAGTCATGCCAAATTCCACATTAACTGATTAAAAAATAGCTTCTGCCTGTATTGCATGTCCCTGCTAAGGACATTTATCGTGAATTTAAGTGATTTTTGGAAGGGGGATGAAGCCCATAGCAGACACTAGCACATGCAGGAAGCATCGCAGCATTAATTCTGTGACTATAGCGATTAATCTGACGGTTACTGGCACTCCCAAAATAAAGTCAGGAAATTTTATAACGATTCATCTCCCTTTGATACACCCCTGTGTCCCTCTAAGGCGCTGCGTTATCAAATAACATTCGAGATTTGAAAAATTCACACATTTTTCTACAATAATGCCAAATTACAAATTAACTGATCAAAAAATTGGCTTTTGTCTGCATGTCCCTGCTAAGGATAATTATTGTGAATTTCTTTTAAGTGATTTTTTGGAAGGGGGAGCTTTAGCCCCATATTAGTCACTGGCACAAGAAAGAAGCATCGAAGCATTAAGTTTGTGACATTTGTGATTAATCTGACGCTCACTGGCATTGCCAAAATAAAAATTTGGGATTTTTGCAACACTCCAATTCCCGCAAAGGCGGGCCTTACCCAAAATAATGTTCAAGATACCTGTACTAGCATTGTGGATAAGTGTTATTGCATTTTTAACCAATAATTCTCATTTTTCGCAAAATCCTTATAAATAATTGTTAAATAATTTTAAAAAACTTCCAAAATTTAACACTGAATCACCCGTAAGGAAAATGAACCTTTGTGTTTACGCGTAGCGCAAAGTGCTGTCTGTACCTTGTTACACTTTGAGATACCTGAAGTTTACCTCATATTTTACAGAGGAATTTGCCGAGATTTACATGCACAAAACGAATCTGTAGCTTAAGTCAGTACTGAAAAATCACATAAATTGTATTGCAAAGGTTTTGTTTTTAGTCAAATACATACATCTATTACTCATTATTAGTGTCAATTAACAATTTTGAATCTATCATAACGTATTTTCACTGAACATATGTTCTCTTGCTAGTGTGCTCTTCAGTAGGAATTTCGATAACATCAATATTTGTTTCGTATATGTTTAGGAAACTACGTCATAGATGGATTAAAAAATGTTAGTTGACACTAATACTATAATGGGTAACAGATGTATGTATTTGCTTTAAAACAGAACATTTACACTACAATGTATATGCTTTTTCAACACTTACCTAGTAGCCTGGAGCTCCAGATTAGTTTTTTGGATGAGGATCTCCGCAAAACCTCTTTTAAAATGCGAGGTAAACTTCAGGTATCTCAAAGTGTCCCAAGGTACAGTGCTTTCCATTATAACACACACCTTGCCCCCTATGACCAACACGCCGCTTGTGAGGAAGGAGCCTTCGTCGAAGTTTGAGCGCACGAATGAAACTTTCAATAATCCCCATCTTCCTCCACCCCTACTGTTTTCACATCAGTTTTAATACTTCACCTAACATGGTCGGCAGCACTAAATTATCTTCGTACACGTATTTATCATTTATCTCTCTACCTGTTTGAAAGAAAAAACTTATAGAGGTCGAAATATAGTTCGTTCATCTGTGTGTTATTTGTGTTTACAATTGAAACAATATAATTTATATATCCTTTCCTTTTCTATCTTTAGTTTACCTTAAATGGTCCTTCCGGCTAACCTTTCTCTTCATGTGTATTTGTGTGTGTGTAGAGAATAAGGAAGTTTCAAAAGCTCCCTAATCGGATTAGCGAAAGGAAACACAAACATTCTAAAAGGCAAATACAAGACTTTTTTTTTTCAAAATTAAAAAAAAAAAAAACTTCAAACAGTTTCTTATATTTTATGCATGGGTCAGGCAGAAAACTTTTTTTTTTACCTGCCAAGACTTAGCCACTGTAGAATGGTTTGTGAGCACAAGAGTAGTAGAAATATTTGTGATACTAGCACTTGAGTTAAATTCTCAAGTAAATGATCTACATCAACATTTTGGTGGGAAGTCTCCCAAATTATAAATTTTCTTCTCTAGTCTACTGGCTTTGATCTGTTACTGTCAAAGCACCTGTAAAACGGTGCGTGTTTCCAACTTATCCCATATGTCCGGTAGTAGGTAGCCTATTTATTAATTGAACCCGCTTATCGTAGACCTGTGTGGTGAGTTTATTAACCAGTGCGTGCTTTTCCATAGCTAAATTACGTTGTTTTTTTTTTGTTTTGTTTTTTCATTATATGAATTGACTGATGCATTCCAGCAAACTTTGGGCACACCTTAGATTGAATACAAATTTGGGAAAAAATATCCTGTTCATAAATTTCTATTTTGATCCTCACCTTTTGGACATTATGAATAGATCAGAAGTATCAATCTCCTTGTAACCACGTGACTAGTTTCGTAGCGAGGAAACCATGATTCGATTACCCCCGAATAACCAGATGTTCCTCATTGTACAAATACACAATAAAAGCACTGAGAACATCAAAGGCACTATTATAGAGAATATTTTCGCGTCGCCAGACGTACGCTTTATCAGAGGTTTAAAGTGAGATAATATGAATAAAAGGAAATCTAAGACATAGCAATACGTAGGACCTTGTCTACTTGAAACCTTTGGCACAGTAGACAAGGTTATACTTACTGCTATCCCTTAGATTTCCTTTTATTCATATCTCACTTTAAAGCTCTGATAAAGCGTACGTCTGGCGACGCGAAAATATTCTCTATAATAGTCCCTTTAATGTTCTGTGCTTTTATTGTGTATTTGTACAATGAGGAACATCTGGTTATTCGAAGGTAACTGAAGCCTTTTTCCTTGACATAATCTAACCATATCAATTACTATGTAACCACTGTGACATGTAGTTACAAACGTGGATCAATTGAATCGATAGTTGGAAGAAGGAAATGAATCTAAAAATCTGTTTTCTGGGAAATTAACAACTGTATAAAATGTTCCCTGTTTATTCAAAAGTAACATTTTTTATTCTTCTCAATATTCAGAACGTTCTGTTGATCCTGGTGTACTGTTCATAAAGAAACCTCACTTGGTGTCAGCAAAGTCGGGTAATGGGACTAGATGTATTCCCGAAGGAACATCATAATAGAAGTAACGAACATTGAAGTAAAGAATAATCCCTAATTTGTGACCCCGGAAACCCCAAGAGCAACTTAATGTGAATTGTGGAAAAGTTATGCAAACATGCACGAAATAGGTCATACGTAAAATGAACGAACTCGTAAATAGGTACTGTAAAATCATAAATGAGAATGTGTGTATAGAAAACCGGGATCAGTCCTCATCAGGCTGAACATTAATAATATACCTAGAATTGTTAGTTATATAGTACCAACAAAAGTAACAGTCAGAACTTAAGCTAGAACTATTCAAATAATATTCGAAGAATAAATTGTAATACTTCGAATCTTCGTGGCCCTGGTCCCTGCCATTTCACTTAGTAATTGGGAACCGTTAGTACAAAGCAATATTTTATCTCAAGTACTGCATTTTCTATAAAATATTCCAATATAAGTAATGCAAACAAATTTTTATTATTTATTCGTGTTAGCGAGAAATAAAATGAGAAATGAGTCGCTTTAAGAGGGATACGTTCATTGATGAGTGACACGTTCTCAAAGATTATGACTCATTATTTAATTGAAGTCTCAGCACTCATTAATCGACAAGATTTCGAGATCACTGTCCATTTTATTTCATAGTAATTTGTAAGTTCTAGTGCGCTATGAACTTACATATTTGATAGTACTCTTAGTTTTTGAAATATTTTGAAAAATGTTAAAAAATAGGGGGTTGGAGCGAGGAGCCCTCTTAACAAAGCTGAGCATAGTATTCGTAAAGCCATTTATTTTAGGTGACTATCTAGTAGGCATCAACCTCGACGAAGAATGAAACAGCGTTGGGAACTTCAGGATCACATCTGCTTCACTTCTCTTGCAAAGTTTCTCCAAGAAATGAAATTCACCACTACATTAGTTATGGCTAAATCCAGAAACCGGATGGTTATTCTTCCGGATTTTAGATATTCGCATAATGCATACATTGGATGGTAGATATTTCATCCGCCATCTGAATGATTCGGCTGTTCTAAAACTGATACCAGATATCTATATATTCAATATCCGGATTTGTCTAGCCATACACCATTCTGATTCCTTTCGTAAGAGCATATAATCCCACCTTGGAAACGTTTAAACTAAGTAGCAGATATGTACAGGAGACAACAGACCGCTAGTCATTCAAAGGAACTTTCTCAAAACTGATTTCTTGCAGGCACCCCCATAGCATCCAGACACGATAACAGCAACCACAGCAGACTATCTTCTTTGTCTCTGTTTGTTATTTTGAGAATGATTCACAATCTTAACCCTCAATCTTGCTTCCTGCTCTCCTCCCCCCCACTAACCACCTGATTTGTCTTCTCGTTCTGACTTGTTACAGTAAATATATTACCAAACAAATAAATAAATACAGTTTGTAGCCAATTACTTATAGCTGTCATAATAACCACTGGCGTTACACACCGAACGGTCCTGAGCCTGCCCCAAAGCCATCTGTCTGCGGCTGGTGGAACTGTGTCCACCTGAGTGACGACCGTGAGGTTAGAACTGAGCGTAGGCGTATCAGGGGCTTTCTAGACCAAGTGGTCGTCACGTCTTTATTCACGTGATTCACCAGTTTGCCTCACGACGCTGGGTGGACAACGAAAAGTGGGGTGCTAAAGCCGAGAATTGAACCCTGAAACAGGCGGACATAAGTCCAACGCTCTAACCACTAGACTGTGGAGCCCCCACTTATAGCTACAAGTTTACATAATTTTACGTTTATAAACAAATGAAAATTGCATTATATTGTTTTCTAATTTTGAACCAGCATTCTTCTATTTATTTTCCGCGCATTTATATACAAGAGAATGTTGGCAGTACACATGGAAGTAGATTCCTCTTAGAATTGTTAATATATTTATAGAACTCTTCAAATAATGAACTTTCTTGCTAATTATTGTAGCACAATATTTAAGAATATTTTATGGCTCTACAAGATATGGTACACAATATTGTACATATCTTGTAAGGAGACCTACAGAAACAAAGAGAACGTTCATAAATGATCAAACAAATATTAGGCACTGACAATGCGAAGTTTGGGACAGGGACCAATGTGAATGACAAGAGGTTGAGCCACTACTTTAACGTCCCTTGTCTTTCACCCCTTAGCAGGTTTCAAAATTTGCCTCAACGTAGAGAAGGCTTGTAAGCCTTGTACTTAAGTATGTTGACATGAAATTGTATTTATAATAATAATAAACTCTCTCCATTCTTTAATAACTTGAAACTAGTTAAGACGTATACTTTTACTTACTGGCGCACTTTAAGGGCTGCTTTTCTTGGAAGAGTGAGTTGCTTGCGATTTTGATGCGTAGCCAATTGAAACACGTGTTTTATTGCGTGTTCTACGTGCTTGTCATGATAACACACAGTTTATGATGTCTTTACGCTGAATACAAACACTTTGAGGGAAAGTGTTCCCTTCCTTGTACCATTTTGAAAGAGAAAATGCACAGAACAATATTAGTAACGAAATTTAGACAGAAAGAAGGGAGAAATAAAAAAGGATTTTTAAAAAACGCTTTAGTAAAAAGATGCACTAAAAAGTAAAAAATAATAAATTGAATTAATCTTATGAATCGGAAAATAAAAGCGTGGGCGCTCTTATATTATGATAAGGTAAGCAAGAGCACCCACGCTTTTATTTTCCCATTCATAAGATTAATTCAATTTATTATTTTTTACTTTTTAGTGCATCTTCGCGTTTTTTTAAAAATCCTTTTTGAATTATTTTTGTTTCTGTATAATAGACGAATATTAAACTCCCTGCCAGATAGACAACCCAAACTTTACACAATAGATGCGGCGTTGCGTGCACTTAAGGATAGTTTCCAATTATTTATTTACTAATTAATTACATTAACTGGATAATTCTGTCGTACATCTAATGATTGAATATTGTATTGTCATCGGAAGCAAGCAAGTTTACAAATTTTCAAAGAAATCGGATGATGGGAAGTGATTTAAAAATCAATTACAAGATTTGTACCAGAGCAAGTTAATATAAAGCGTTTAAAAAATAACAGAATAAACAAAGAAAGCAAAAACATTTCTCCTATGAAATGCACCAAAATTATTTACGTAGTTGCCAGGTATACAATGCTAAATGACGATGTGTGCTCGGAAAAAAATACAATTATGTTCAGCACTAAGGACGTGTAAGAAATACAACTGAGAACATGTTAAGAGTTTGTAATGCTAAAACGTATCTTAATCGGAACTGTTTATGTTTACTATAGGTTATCAAAAATTAAGTTTGGAAGTGTGAATGTTCTGTACGATTCAATGGAAAGTGCGGATATCAACGGTGCACAAGCAATAAATCAACTATGCGACAGTGCATGGGATGAATGAGAACGGTTCATTTGCAATGTTGCTGTGTGATTTGTAACCTCTTGTTAATTAAGGGAAATGAAAACTGTGTGTGTAGTAATAAATTTGCTACTACAAGCAAGTGGGAGATGCGTCTGTGTTACAGAGGAAGTATCTGTGGAAGGAAAACTAAATGTTGTTTAATAAAATTGATTGTATATTTACCGCAGAAATAAGGAAATCCAAATAGTGTGTAGAAGTTATTAAATTAAGTAAATACACGGAAAGCATGTTGGACTATCCCCTTTATCCTCCGAACTTCTACTAAATGAAATATAAATGTGGAAACAAGGATAAAAACTGGGCCTCGGTGGTTCAGTGGTAGATCATTCACCTCTGGTGCCTGTGGTCCTCGGTTCGATTCTAGCTTATGTTATTTGGGCTTTGTGGTGGATAAACACTGTGTGCGTGGAATTTCTCGGGTTCTCCTGTTTCCTCCATTTTTTCATTACACAAATTCTCCAATCATCCATTCGGCCTGAGCCAAAGTCACTAAAACCAGACAAGAATTCTTGGCAGAAAAAAGAAACTAAAGTTTCGGAACTAGCCCATGACTTTTTTCTTTAAATTTTTCTTTTTGGTGTGCGGGCGTATGACTCTTGATTTAGAAAATGTGGAGGGTGAGGGAAAAAGAGCAGAGAATGTGTTGTCTGGAATGGGAAAAGAGTCGTCATGAGAATGTTTCAAGCAATTGTAATATGCAATAAGAACATGGCATTTGCGCACTTTTTGTACTTGGGTGGTAGCATATTTGTTAATCACTTTGGGAACGCTTGTTGTGTACTTGTTTTACATGAGAGGTGAGAACTGCTGATTGATGATGTAGGGGAAGGGGGAGGCTAATTCATTCGTGGTAAACAGAGTGTGGCGCACTGGCTGGATAGTGGCTATCTGATGCAACGTTTCGTGTGGGCTGTTCTGTGTTCGAACAATTCAACTATTGTTCGATGCTTTGATCCTGCGCAGGTGGTCTAGAAGAAGTGGCATTTCTGTATCCTCATGTAGTAAATTAATGTTTACGCTAATGTGATGTCCTGTTATTAGTATCAGTCCTCTGTTCTGTGTTTGGAGTTGGCGCATGTATGAAATTGCCGCATGGAGCCATGTTGGTGCTGCGTAGTGCATGCTCTGATCATCATGTTGTATATGTGAAGGACCTTAAATAAAACTCAAATACAAATGACGAAAAATTAATATTTCGTGAGCCGAATTTCGAACAAGATGGACAACGCACTCTTTCCATATGGATCATTCCACGCCAAATCATCACAAAAAAAATAATTTTAAAACGCTTTCAAAGTCAATCTTTTCTTAAACAATTCGTACTAAGAAGTAACAAATAATTTTGTTTATGCAAGACTAAAAAGAAAAGCACGGCACACGATCTCATATACAGTCACTTGATAAATTGGCGCACCCCATGCTTTTCTTTCGTCATGCATTAACAAAATTATTTGTTAACTTTTAGTACAAATCCTTTAAGAAAAGTATGTTTATAAAAAATTTTTTCCTCAGTTATTTCGGTCTTGGGATACTTTTTCTCCAGCTAATGTTTTTTTTACCGAAATCCTAAAGTATTCTGCAACTAGTCACTCTCCACATTGTTGCAGCCTACTATTTATTTTAGGATAGAGAAGTTCATATTAAATATATATATATATATATATATATATATATATATATATATATATATATTAGAATATGCTTTTACAATATAGAAATATACGAATGTAACAATGACATATTGATATTGTAACTCATCCGACTTACGTCGCTGTGCAAAATTTCATCATTGTATGCCGTCGGGAAATGAGTTAAATTAGGGTTGCAAGATTTGAGAACACCACGAACTATTGTGAACTAAAGAAAAGAATGTAAAAAGGGACTTTTCATTTTCAACAGGGCCATTTAAGATAGATAAAATGAATTTTATGGGCGGTAACAGCACTATGGCTTACGCCCGTCTCGATACGGGGGAAGCCCCTTATCTTGGCCATGTCAAAATTTAGCTGCTAATTAAAATAATAAAAGAATATAAAAGATGAAGATGTAAAAGGTCTTCACAATCAGCCCACTGGTGTAAATGGCCAGTACAACAAGGAAGTCTGTAAATGGGGCTTTACAAAATATAAACAGCTACACTATAAAACTTAATGGAAGCCTGTAAATGGGCCTTCACAAGATAAAACAAAACTACACTATAAAATTTAACAGCTAAGGAGCATAATCATATAAAATAAACGGAAATCATAAAACACTCCAAAAACAAGTAAAAGATTACCGTTTAAGTTTAGGTTTATACCTAGGTTTCCCTTTCCTTCCCACGAGATTAAAATCCATATCCATCAGGTGGTCCTGAATCATGTCTGAAGCCAAAGATGAACTTGGTTGATCGATAGTATGTGTAGACTCTTCCTGAGCTAATTGAGCAGCCAAAACGTTCGTCAAAGTCTTAATGCTTGTAGCGAGAGGCGAAGTTCGTGCTAATTTGGAGACTTTATAAGGACTAAAAGTTGGCTTAACACGTGAAGTTCTAGTGCTCTGCACAGGTGTTTTTTGTCCCTGACTCTGTGTCGGCATATTGCGACAAGTCTCTGATAATTTGGGAGGCGTCGGAGGATCTACATGCACATCAGACTCTGTGTTGATACACGAACTGTCTGGGTATCAACCGAGACAGTTTTAACTGGTATCCTGGCTACAACATGTGAAAACGCACCAGAGGGAAGGTGCGTTGAGACTCTCGTAATCGACGTTTAGCATCACCAGCGGATATTTTCTCTAGTACCATCAGCTCTCGAATTCGTTTTTCCTCCTGAAAAATAGGACAGTCACGCGACCAGGCCGTGTGACCACCCTTGCAATTAACACACTGAGGTTTCAGTGACTTACAAGGATCCTCACCATGGCTATTGGTTCCGCATAATGCACATACAGCAGAGGTCGCCTTACACGACGTGCTGGTGTGTCCATAGTGCTGACATTTAGAACAGCGGAGCGGACTGGGTATATATGGACGGACAGGTAAGCAATAGAAAGCTGTGACATGGTAAACGTCAAAATTAGCGAGCTCGTGGGTTGTCACTCTTTCGAGTTTTAATGTGCCTAACGTTGACTACACCTTGGCTGGCAAGTTCATTCTTAATCTCTTCTTCAGGGACATCTTGCAAGTCCCAACAAGATATTACGCCCTGACAAAAGTTCAGTTGACGGTGGGGTTCAACTTGAACTTCGAATGGTCCTAGGGTTTTCAGTTTTAAGAGATTAGTTGACTGTTTATTATTGAATGTCTCTACGAGCAAGGTGCCGTTGCGAAGCTTTTTAACATGCTTAAGTTCACCTGCAACGTAATTCAGTTGTTTTTGTATAACGAAAGGGGATAACCCCTTCAAACCACCTGGATTGTCTGTTTCACTCTTTACTTTAATCACAAGATATCGTGTAATAGACGGTACGATACTTGTCTGTTTCTCTACTTCGATGTTCTCTTCTTTGTCACTGCTTGATGCATTAGCTGTATGCGCCTTCTTACTAACATCAGTGACGTTCTCTTCGCTCTGTCTCTTTCTTTCTTTCTGCGAAGGCGACTTATTAGGATGTGGTGGAGCCATGATGAATGAAAGCCGCAAATGCCCACACTTCTCCGTCTTCGTTCTGAGGAGCCAACGAGGCTGCCGGGTACTACCCTCATCACCCTTCTCAGCAAGCTGGAAATCGAGGCGAAGTCCAATGACTTGGCGTCGAAATCACTTGCACTCCCGACTGATGGATACTTGGGACACCCACTCCCCCCAGTGTTGGCGAGACCAAAGGTCCGAAGAGCTCCCCAATGGCGCACTTCCCAGTCTCAACGAGCTAGACCATCCAAGAATCTGCTGTTAAGAACTAGGCGCTATCCAATGGTTCCGCCCCCTTTTCCCTGGGCCATCGTCAATGCAAGTACATCCTGTCACATCCGGGGTCATTGCGCGGAGGCGCAACTCACAGTAAAAGAGGAGATGAAATTATGATCATCTGTGGATGAAAATGAGGTGAATGTGAATGGAACTCCTCTCTGCTGGTCCTGTTTTCAAGCAGCGTAGGTGTTTAGCTGCGAGGGCTGATTGCAGCCAGCAAAGGCCGGCTGGGACCATTTAAGATATGCACGACAATTCGTACAATGGTAGATGACATATAGTAATATACATATGTAAAATAATAGCCCTCAATGATACACGATGTTAAAACAGAGGGTTGCTAACATGAGAAAAAGAGTAAAATCCAAGCGTACAAGGTAAATAACAAACAATCATAACTTGGCTTCTGACCGTCGTAAAGCATTCATCTTTGGCATGTTTTGAAGCTAAGGAAACATAGTTCTCATTAAAAAAATACTATTAAGAAAAATATTGCATTTTTATTTCAAGGTCACATGATCTAAACTTCGACCTTCAATATCAAAAAGGGTATCTTCAGTTGTTTTAGAAATAAAGTATATAGTTAAAAGAAATCTATCTTTGGAGCAAGTTTCATTTTGGGATGACTTTGATAACAGGAATAATAAAAAAATATATTAGTATGCACTTAAACCCTTCTAGCACTAAACATACTTCGTGGAAAATTCAGACATGTCTGAAAGTCTCTCACTCGCTCGCTGTAGCTATTGTGTGGAAAATAAGTACAACTTCTGTGGGCATATAATTCTGTGAGAAGCAGGGTTGCCGCCACCCGTACCGACTTTCGACACGATGTAATGTTCGTAGGGACATAGGTTGTTCTTATTTTCACCTTTTAGAATTGTAGGAGAGATTTTATTATTTGATATGTTCAATTGTACAGGTATAAAACTACACTTATTATTTCTGTAAGCCATATAAATTTGAGTTTGTTATCTAATTTTAAAGCAATTCTTTTTAAGCTAGGCACATTTTTCAGTTCGTAGCACGTAAGATTCAACTCAATCACCCGTGTGCTGAATTGTCGGAAAATACTTAACTTTTGATTTGTTACTTGCCTCTGCCTGTCTGTAAATTGTTGTTACGATTATTTTCAGTGTTACTAATCAATCTAAATCTACATGTATAAGAAAGGCCTTTTGGGTTAGCTATTAAAAATTACAGGCTGAATGTAAAATCAATTTTACATCTTTTTACGAAGCGTAGATAAAAAGCCAATTTTTATAGCTTACATAATACAATTTTTTCAAGGTCACTCCTTCCAGAACCACCTTTTTTTATAGACGGTGTGCAGGTGAATTTGAAAAATGCGAGTAAAAAAGGCTTTGTTAATAATAATAATAATAAAAGTAAAATTTATTTTTAGCTAAATCAACAGTAATTTTTTAACTTCAAAAGTAGTACAGGATGGTCCTAAAAAGATAAAACTTATAAATAGTAAAATGTTTCCGTGGGAGTACCCCCTGTCTGCAGATCACCGATACAGGACCTGTCTCGATTTTATTGAACAAAAATTTCTCAACCCTAGTGAGTAGAATAATTTGAGAGTTGTGTATTACATATGATCAGTGATCAAATGATTTGTGGTAATGTAGGAAACAAATTAAGTCGTATGGGAAAAAAATAAGATTATATTCCACTGTCGTTTGTAAGCCGGAGGGAAACAGGCCGTTGGGATGACAATATTAGAAGCTATCTTCGTGAGGTAGATATTCGTGCTGAAAAGTGGCTTTACCTTGTCCAGCACAGAATCCAATGGCGAATGTTTGTTATTGCGTCGATGAACTTTCGAGTTCAGTAAGCCATAGAGTTGCTTAATAGGGAGCAAATTAAAGGGTATCACGGTACTTCTGAGGAAGGTCTAAGCACGGCAATTGAAGAGGAAAGTGACAAAAAGGTGCCAACGTACAGGATAGGATCAGCTTTGAAGTTACTGAATAACAGCTTAACTAGTGTTCGAGCATCACCGATCAAGAGGAAAGAAAGAAGGGCAACATTACAAAATGAACGAAACACACTGCATCGGGACCTTGGACATGGGAGTGGACGCGTGACAATTGTACTACTGGTTTACCACACAATATATACAGCCAGACAGGAACTAAAACGCGAGTGAAGGACTTTCAGACATCTCTGAACTTGCCACTATGTTCAGTGCAAGAAGGGTTTAAGTCCATACTGAATATTTCTTTTTACTCCTGTTCCCAAAGTCATCCCAAAATGAAACTTGCACCAAAGAGAGAGTGCATTTAATTATATTCCTTTAAATAAATGAAGAAACATTTTCTTTAGATATTAATCAAGGTCAAAGTTTACACCATGTGACCTTGAACTGAAAAATTCATTATTTAATAGTATTTTAAACTATGTTTTATTAGCTTCAAAACAAGCCCAAGATGAATGTTCTACTGCAATTAGAAGCCAAGTTATGACTTTTTTGTTGTTGACCTTGTACGTATATTTTTTTACGTTTTTTTCTCATGTTGGCAACCATGCTATGTGAATATCGGGCAATACTGAGGACTAATATTTTGCATATGTGCATTACTACGTATCATCTACAATCCTACCAATTTTCGTTCACATCTGATATGGTCGGGTTGGAGTTGTGATGATTTGGCATGGAATGACCTATGCAGTATTTTAGAGAGTACTAGATTACTACACGTATGGTTTTCATTTTCCTTACGAGGTTACAAATCATACAGGAAAATTCCAAATAACTCGTTCTAATTCATCTCTTGACTCTCGCATATTTGATTTACTACACACTATTGATATAACAAGCAATAATCTTTATAAGTTGGAAACACTGACAACTGCAGTCCTGGGACAGATCGTAGAAGTATATCCGGCGTTGCAATTGTCAGTTGCCCACCCCTTTTTTTTTTTAATAGTATTTATAAATGGCTTTCCATGTATCAGCACCTGAATTTACGTACTGGGGCATATTAAAGTTACTTCAGGCGACGCAGCTGTGTTACCAATCAATTTTTAACTCCTGCACTACCAAGGTAACCTGCGCAGATGGTTACCGCAATATTATTGCACGTATTTTGTTCAGAGTCGCTAAGTGAAAATGTTGTCCTGGCTAAAAAGATACCCGTGGTTGAACCACGTATTAATGTGTGTTTACTTTGCGAGATGTATTTAAGTTGCGGGTACAAAATACCCCCCGCGTTGGTAACAGATATTTAAAAACGATTGGTATTGCTAGGGTATATACATATTGACAGCTGTGAAAAGTGCAAGGAGCTTTTTTTTTTTCAAACATGTCTTACTAGCTACAAAACTGCTGGCAGTTTCTCTTCACAATGATTCGTATCGGTGCAGGCTTGTATGGAAGAGGCTCAACTTTAGGTCCCTTCAATAAGCTGACACTACAGTCAACCCCTCCCCTTCCTCTCTCTTTTGACAAAGCAATTTTGTTTGAAATAGAAAACATGTGTGTGTGTGTGTGTGCATACTCCCGTTACGTAAAACAAAAAAGTTTACCGGGTAACCACTGTGTATTAAGACTAACCTTCAGCTGGATCGAAGCTGCTTACCATTGCATTCCCCAAAAACCTTTTGAAACGCTGTTGTTTCAAATATTTATTTTTTAAACGAAAACAGCAAGTTTTACACACGTGAAAGATTAGTTTTATTCAACGTTATGTTTTCTAAAACACTTGTACCTTTAAATAGCAACAATTTAACCTAGGGTCATTTCACAGAATTTCGACAAGTGGTGGTCGATCGACTATTTTTCATTTCCTTTATATTTGGTACATTGAATGCCATATACAAGCGAAGTTAAAAACAGCTTTTGAAAATGTTTTATTGCTCATATTTCAGGATATACAGGGTGTTCAAAAATGAGATTCTGCAAAAACAGCGAATTATAAAGTTGCACATATTTATTTGAATAATTCAAAACCGTTTAAAATATACACACCTCAGCAAATATTTAAAGCTATGTCTTTAAGTTCTAGCCTCAAAACGGCTATCGGACAGCGTGGTTTAAACAGTTTTAAAATATAGGTGAAATTCTCATTTTTAGATTTGTTTCCTGATTGAATGGAAAGAAATTAACAAGCCCTTTACTTTGTTATTATCTACTATTGTCACTGTAATGACAGAAAAAACATTTAACTTCCTGTATCATTTCCTTTTCTTTATATCGAGTTCCTTTGTTTATATTCTAAAACCCTGAAAGTTTCATTTTGTTATTCAAACCCCTCTATGAAATACAGCTTCTTAAAGTTGTTTAAAAAGCTATAGTCGTGTCAATACAAATTATCATTGAAAAATGAGGCTACTGTTATTAATGTTGAATTCTATCAGAGTAATCATTGAAATCACGCGGGTTAAGCACAAAAAGATTGTTTTACGTTTTTTTGGTGCACAGAGCTATTTTAGCTTTCTCCTACCTGCTGCTTAAGGAAAAACTGTGGATAAAAATGACTCATCTCCGATCTGATGGTACGAATTCATCCTGTTTTTTTATATATATATATATACACATGTTATGTACGCAGCCATGTCATGTGATGAGATGTTATGTTATTCTTTTCGTTAGACCTACATTTTGCTTGGACCTCGCGCTTAAAATCCGGCACCTGAGTGGCTGTTTTATTTCTATTTTGTTACAAATTATGTCATATCATGCAAATATAGGTTATTCTTCCATTGTTATTCAAATCCCTCTATGAAATACAGTTCTTAACATTGACGCAAGACAGTTACAGAACGGTTGTGCGACGTAGGGTGAGCTAAACGCTGGCCGGCACTTCAGTACATCAGCTATTGGCGAATCAGCGGTATCTTAGGATACTGGATATAACGTCTTTGTTAGAGATTATTATTACTACGAAGCAGGTCTGTGTATTTTATTATACCTAACGAAAAGAGTAATATCTCCTTACGTAACACTGTATGTACTGTACAGAACTTGCAAAGAAATCTTGAGATTTTAACCCGAGATCCAAATAAATTGTATCCCAATGTATTCTATTAGGTCTAACGAAAGGAAGAACATCTCAGTTGACATGGCTGCGTACGTAACTCGTAAAAAAAAAAAAATGCTCAGGGAGAATTCGTACCATCAGATCGGAGATGAGTGCTGTTTAACCACAGTTTTTGCTTAAGTAGCAGGCAGAAGAAAGCTAAAATAGCTCTGTGCACCAACAAAAAAAGTAAAACAATCTATTTGTGCTTAACGCACGTAATTTCAATTATTATTCTGATAGAATTCAACATTAATAACAATAGCCTCATTTTTCAATGATAATTTGTTGACACGACTATAGCTTTTTAAGCAACTTTAAGAAGCTATATTTCATAGAGGGGTTTGAATAACAAAATGAATCTTTCAGGGATTTTAGAAAATAAACAAAGGAACTCCTATGCAAAATTTTGTTCATGTACTCCCTCCCACTTTTGACTTACAACCCCTCAAATTTTGACAAATTTGAGTTTTTCAATCGCGCAATTGAAGTCTCGATTTAAAGAAATGACACAGAAGTTATTTTTTCTGTCATTACAGTGACAATAGTAGATAACAACAAACTAAAAACGGCTTGTTATTTCTTCCCATTCAATCAGGAAACAAATCTAAAAATGAGAATTTCACCTATATTTTACAACTGTGTGCTGGAAGGACATCTGTGAGGCACTGTCGTGCCTCTTCCAAGGGACGCGACCCACCTATTAACCACCCTCTCGGGTCTCCTCCCAGCTCTTATCTGTGTCCTCACCTGGACACACAAGTATTCATAACAATCCTTGCAAATAAATGCAAATAAGGAAAGCATGAGAATTCAATTGTAATATTGATTATTGTATTTTATTGCTAAAGGAATCTATTTCATATTGTACTGGCGATTGAACGAAGCAACAAATCTTTCATAATTTGGTGTTTGATGGAAAAGTTCAGAGAAGATAACAAACAAGGACAAGAGTACATCAACCAGGACCTCAGCGGACTTCAGTCACACGCGCGAGCTAATTTCTTCATAGAAACTAGGAAATCACGCGCTGCGGCCTTGCACAAACTAGTTATAACAACTTTGTGCCAGCCCGTACGCACGTATACCACACATGTTGCAAAACGTGAGCTATTGGTAAAAGAGAATTATTATATACTCCTCGCCCGGACTCGACTCTTCACTTACAGTAGAAGTGGCATCCAAGATACACTACCTGCAAGTCCGTGGGCTGTTACACTGTTACTCTGTAACTGTAGCTGTTGTTACTATCATTCAGTTAGTCTGTCTGGCTGTCCGTTTGCCTTGCTGTTCGTTTATCCAGCATTTCGTCTGTCTTTAACTTTAACGTAACATCACTTGTCTTGATACTAGCGAGAATCTAGAGACGAGCTTTCTATTGCAAGCTATTGGCTACTAAATTCTTAACGCCAACCTAATTCGGACTGAAAGTGCTCGCTCTCTATATTACCAAGAGCTCACAACTTTCATCTCAACTTCTTGTAAATAGTGTTGTGTTCAACTGTTAACTGTGGGAACTTAGTGGTGTCAATAAACGTATGTGCTACAAAATTACTTGCTGTCGACTGCTTCTTTCAACAAGCTTAGATACCAGGGCTGGGTTGCAAGAAAAATACTTAAGTGTAAAATCTGTCTTAAGCAGAGCATCGACTTCTACATAATACTGGAGTGACTACTTAAATAAAATAAAACGGGCCTCACAGTCATAAAAAGCGTATAAAACTAAGAACTGAAAATTTGGTTCACATTGGATTAGACTGGAAGTGGACAAGCAAGTTTAAACGTTTGCTCTGGGGTCTATGTTTAACACTAACTAGTCACTCCAGTATTATATACAGCTCGATGGGCTGACTTAAGTCAGATTTTGCACTTAAGTATTTTCTTGCAACCCAACCCAGGGACGTTCTCTCCAAGGTCTACGCGGGTGCTGAACCTGCGACCGTCAAATAGCCTCCGAAGATTGACCGCCGAAGCCCGCCTGCTACACCAGTATTCTGCTATACCAGGCGAGCTTTGATCCGCTACAATATGATGTCATGAAGAAATCTGAAAAAAACCCTGCAACTCCCAATATCGGTTTTCAAGCAACATTTGAAAATTAGGGCTCATTTTCAAGCCCGCTTGCTTTGCTTGCGATTGGGGTCAGTAGCCAATTGAAACATGTGGTGTTTCGTGGTGTAATTTTTTTTACATGTTGTAACACGTGTTTCAATTGGCTATTCACCCAATTCGCAAGCAACGCTAGTGGGAATGGGCTGATTTACATGCAACTTTGCGTTGCTTGCGATTTGGGCAAGTAGCCAATTGAAACACGTGATTTATTGCGTGTTCCAGGTAACACGTGATAAAACACGTGAT
>JAGDQP010003604.1:48505-63225 GCA_022664845.1 Lepisma saccharinum
TCGTAGCATTTCGGGATTTCGTTGGTAGAATAAAAGCACAGAAATCATTTCTACTATCGTTATCACCTTTCATACTCCCCCCCCCCCCTCCATTATATCCGTTTATACTATTCAAAGAAATTTTAACGTAGCACTTAAGGTGACAGTTATTTGTATAAATTTGTCAAGGCACAGATATGTCATTATTCTCACACCGTAAGGTCAGTGTTATAATAAATTTGTTTAAAGACACGATGTAACTCTTCGGAAAAATAAAAATCGTTCAAGAGACATATGAACACTAGAATCTAGAATCACCTACAAGGGAGAGATTTTCTTTAGGGCTCATAGCAAATATTGTGTGTTAAATAAATATACGAAAAGAATTACTACACAAACAACTGAAAATAAAACTGGACCCTTAGTAGTAACGAAACATTTTTCTGTCCATAGCTACAATTAACAAGTTATTCTACCAACGAAATCCCGAAATGCTACGACAATCTGGATTACAAGAAGCTGGAGCATGTGAAGCCCAGGGCTATTGAGTTGGAAGCAATTATTGCCTTGATGGAGTATGAGTCGTCAAAAGGACAGATTACGCCTCCTGCTAAATGGAAATTGTAACATAATCCGTTCAAAATTAAAATTCCCGATAGGAATTTTTAGGAGTTCTCGCTGGGTTCTGAGTTAATCCTTGCTTAAAAACATATGCATCTATCTATGAAGACCTCTCGCGAGGCAGTTGTATACTTGTAGCGGTTAGCTGACTTATTGTGGATAAATAATAAAAATGCAATTATATATTTCCAAGTTCAAAGATACAGAACCTTAAGACTAAATCCACTTTTCTTATCATTTTAGGTTATATTAATCCCTATCCACAACTTACGTTCTTTCCTACCTTCAACTAGATTACCTCCCTACCCGCTGTAAACTTTCGAACCTTAGATTCCTTTAAAAATTATTAATTTGAATTTTATTTTTAAGGCCTTTAGGCAACTTTGGCTCAGGCCGAATGGATGATGGGAAAATTGGTGCAATGAAGGAAGTGGGAGGAAACGAAAACTCCTTGAAAACCCATGAACGTGGCGTTTGTCCACCACAACGCGCACATGGTATGAGACCGGATCGATCCGAAGACCTCATGCACCAGAGATGGAGCACTACGACTGAGCCACTAAGAAGTGTAACGACTACTTCTACATCAAAACTCAAAGATTATCTTTAGAATTATTCTTAATCAGACTTACCACTCCTTTATCATTTACTGACGAAGGATTACCTTCACAAAACTAACTTCATGATATTTTGCGAACGGGAGCTATCTTAATATCATAGCTAATGTATTTCCTTATATCTATTATATGTGTTTTTGTTCATACTATAATGTTTTCACTTATGGCTACCACATGCTTTACCTAGGATAAATAAAAGCTATTCTAATTTACATTATTACAATCGTCCAGCTGCAGCGTCGATTATTTATAATTATCGTGCGTCCACTATTACGTCGACTATTTCTATACACAAGGTATGCTATGTTTAGTTATATCATACCACCGCCCGCTCGATCTTAGCTGCCTGTCCAATCAGCGAAAAATCGTGTGTAGCCTGTCGCCACGAATTGGCCGCTAGATGGCAGGCGTATTCAAGGGCTGTTCTGCTACTCAAAAGCATTAAGTGATGCCGTTGCAATATGGAATTTTGATTTCTGTAAGGACACAGAATGGTTGTTCTAAAGTAAAAGACAAATATAGTGGCTTTTATACAAAACTTAAGTGTGAGCAGAAGTCATTCTTCGTGATTTTCATATTTTTCAATTATGCGAACGATGAGAAATGCTGATAAATAAAATTTGCTGTAGTGTATCTTAGTCAATAAAGCTTTAATAATAACTTCAAATCCATGACAAAAAGAAGCTGGATAAATCTGACCTCGAAATATTTTCAAAGTGTAATAAGAGGAGTCTTACCCCAAGAACACGAAAATTACTCCCCCTCCGTGAACCCCTACCCGTCCGCGAAAGATTTCTCTAGAAGAAACTATAGTTCTAGCGTTGCTTTCACTATTAGATAGTACCTGACAACGATGCTCATTAATGTGCCGCAGTATGGGAGACTACAATATATAACCATAACAAATAACGCCATAGAGACAGAATTAAATAACAATGTACGACTAGTACTGCACAGTACTACAAAAATAATTTTAAAAACATACGTTTCTTAAACAATTGGTACTAAAAAGTAAAAAAATATTTTTATGCATGATTAAAAAAAGAAAAGCATGAGGGAGCTCACTCATATACAGTCACTTTATAAATTCTTCAATTGGCCACCCAATGCTTTTCTTTTTAGTCATGCATAAACAAAAATAGTTTTAACTTTTAGTACGAATTGTTTAAGAAAAGTATATTTCTCTAGTCTTTTATTATTTTTTCGAATTGTCTCGGTGTCCGGATACTTTTAATTAAACTGATGATGTCACCCAAATCGTAAAGTATTCTGCAACCAGTTAAACGGAACATCGTTGCGGGCTTGTATTTATTTTATGATAAGGAAGTTCCTTACTAAAAAAATATATTATTAGTCAGAATTATCGCCTTTCCACAAACCGAAACTATTACTGAGGCTTTCCATTCCTTTAGACGTTCCTCCTGTCTTATTACTTCGTTGACCTCGTTTCTGCTTGTTACATAATTTATGCTTCTAAGTATTTAAATTTGTTTACTTTGTCTATGATCTCATTTTTAATCGTAATGTTTCTATAGGCACTGTGCAGGAGAAAACAATCCACGGCATGTACAACTGCCTACCTCCAAATAAAACAAATGAATATAATGTTTACAATGCAATTGTCGGTTTAAACGGAGGATGCAATGGAATAAAATAATTATCCTGACAGTAATCACAATAACACGCTATATGCAATAAATTCTAAAAACGTGTAGTATTATTCTCGCAATTGCCTATTGCGAACGTGTAGGTTTATTATTTCCTATATACAAGAAATAACCATGACCTGTGCTTGATGTACTACTACTACTGCTTCTACTACTACTAATAATAATAATAATATAGTACATGTGAAGGATCTCTTTAAACTGTGTTCATGTTTCTAGAATATCATATTTTTATTGCCTTACAGAATGGTACGCAACAAGTGTGCACCATTCTTTTCTTAAAACTCTTCGAAATATTCAGTTTTCCCTATACCAATACTCAAGAGTTACTGACTAAAACAGATGTATCGTGCTGCCTCTAGCGTCGGAATTAGGAAACAGATGTTCACCCGATGAACAATGCTTTTTGAAGCGAATGGGCAGGCAGCTAAGATCGAGCGGGCGGTGTATCATACACCTCATAATAGATACTTAGCACGCTTCCCCATTTCTGTCTGCGCTAAAATTAATGGGATTTTGTACAGGAGCACGTGATTTTAAATTCATCCACTAGGTAACTCTGGCATAGACCTCATATTCTATTATGGGGTCTATGGTTATATCTTCCACCACTGTGTACACAAATACTAAAAATAACCTAATGATTCTCCTTCACTGATTAAATGCCTTCTATGTTGCGTCTATCAGTTAATGTAAGTACGTATATAGTACTAATTTCATAGGAGTCTGAGTTTGTGGTATAAAAAATTCAGGAGTCGGAGTACAAGCTTCTGTGTACCGACTCCGCAGTCCTGGTAAAGCACCCCCAGTTTATCCTGATTGGGGCTTCAAACTGAGCCACAAAAATTAAAATATAGACTTTCAGGTGTTAAAAAAAGACTAAGGGACCTTCGAAAATAAAATGGACTTTTAGGTACTCTCAGGGGCCAGTGACAGCACTGCATTTGTTACGCAAAGAAGACAGAAGACAGAGTCTTACGAAAAACTCATGTCAATTATAAGATTTGGTTAAAATTTTATTTCATTAATTAATTGCCAGAAGGGTCATTCACCATGTAGTAGAGATTATCACTCGCTGTATTTATCTCGCGAACTGTTAGTCTCAAACTTCACTCCACAAAGAAAAACGTGAATAATTATACAGGCTGGAATATTTTTTTCTGTTTCACCATTACCGTGAACCATTTTAGATGGTACTACCAAATATTAAAAGCTGAGCACGCCTATGAGCTCAGGTTTATGGACGTAACACTTTGAATTATCGCTTTAAACAGAAAATTTGGAATTCAGATGAACTGTCTTTATCACTACATCTTAGTAACAACCTACTTGTGAGAAAGTGATGTCCGCATTGGCCTATATTAAAAACAATACACTCAAGCGATTCCTCGTTCATCATCAACTGAATTGAGGAAAAGCAAACAAAACCATACATATTTACTGAGTTAAAAAAACTTATTGACCCAAAGATTTTAACAATTCGAGTTCGTATTACGTACAATGTACTCGCTCCTGTTGTATCAATCGCTACTTCAGGTTTCCTCTCACTTTATGGTTCTAATAAACAAATTGTTTTTCTTACAGTAAAGCCATCTCATTTGACGGCATACCATTGCGATTCATTGATCTAACCACTAAGGCTAGGGGGGACTCCGAGTGGCTGCTATTTTTTACATGCTTTTCTTTAATTCACAATGATTCATCGTGTCCTCAAAAGCAACATTAATTTAATTTATTTCCCGACGTCGTACAATGATGACAATTTGCACAGCGACATAAGTCGGGTGACAATACAATATTCCATTTTTTACTTTCATATATTTATAAATTTTAAAATTTTGTTTTTTTAGTAAGAACTTCTTTATCATAAAATAAATACTAACCCGCAACGATGCTGCATTTGACTAGTTACAGAACACTTTAGGATTTGAGTGACAATCATCAGATCCGAACACCGAAATAACAAAAAAAAATTAAACTTCTTAAACAATTCATATTAAAAAGTAAAAAAAAAAATAAAAAAAAGTTTAAGCATGACTAAGAAGAAAAGCATGGGGCGCGAAAATTGAACTTATCAAGTGACTGTATATGAGAGCGCGTGTTTATATATGACTGTGTTTAGTCACGCACAAACAAAATTATTTTCTACTTTTTTTTAAAAAACGGACTGTTTAAGAAAAGTATGTTTTTAAAGTTTTTTTTATTTATTTATTATTATTTTATTACTAGTGCTTTCGTTACTAACATATAAGGAATAATAAAACAACAGCCACTCAGAGGATTATTTTTTTAAAAAAGTACAATCACGTTTTATATTCGAATCCTGCCATGAAAATTACAAATTGTACCTGAGGACGAAAGAGGGGCACTCTGGAAAGGCAGAAGTATATAATATAATCATGAAAACAACGGACAAAGTCCAACCATTATGTTTACCAATACACAGCAAACATTAACCTTCCAACAACTACGTTATTCAAATTTAGTTTTGAACACAGAACACTTTTTTTTTCTTAGACAACACTGGAGACGACTCCTGTGCTCCCATCCCTGGCACTCTGGGAGGTAAAGGCGGTCGAGCGTTGAACTGACCATCCCACCTCACTGTCCCGTAGCTCGAGAATGTGAAGCGCTACACCTACATGTCCCGTTCACAGAGCGTGCGTACATCGCACAGGGGATACTTTTACATTTAATCTTTAACGGACCGTAATTATCGTTGTACGACAGCTAGGATTATAAGAGACGTGTTGAATGCCTGTATTACACGCCTTTACCGAAACAGCAGGCGACACACTAACTACCTGCATCAACCACGAGTACGTATCACGCACAAAGAGCCTGAGAAAATTAAATCCGAAACTAAACGCATCGGGATACCCTAACCGATTTGTTTCACTGGGAACGAAGTATTCTTTATTGGCTTTGCGGTGATCTTCTCGGGCTTAATTGGTAAACACAATAAAACCAGAAACGCTAATAAGCCATGGTTCCGGCCAGAACAGTGTCCAAAGAACCAGGCTGGAAATTAATCAATACCACTTCAGGGCTATTCAATGGTTTGGTGAGAACTCATCGAGGCAGGGAGAGAATACTACTCATTTATATATTCTGCACGCAACGTGTGTTCCGCTTACCATGACACTTTCTATAAACGCACTTAATTTTCCAATTCTGTAGTTGCTACTGCAATTTTATGGCCTTTATGAATCTCAGGCTCAGGCCGGAATAAAGTGAGGGAGAGGATACTGGATGGTTTTGTACGTACCATCCCTGCATTTGCCTGGTTTGACAGAAAACCTTGTGCCGATGAGCGGGCACTTGGATCGTTAACCGGACCTTACATTAATAACCAACACTACCAACTGAGCAACGACCGATCGGTACTTGCTGCTGGAGTTTAATACTATTTCACGATCTATGCCAAACTCTAAATGGTATCCAAATACTCACTTTATATGCATTATCACGAAACGTTTTGCGATACATCAATGTATGGATGCACCATGTATATGTTACAATCTATGCCATATTTCCAGCTCAGTCATCCTGACGGATTATCTCCACATGTGAATCCAAAGATGAAGTTGGGAGATGCTGCACTGATCGAACGAAGTGCACAAAAGTCCTGCAAAGTACACTGCGTGATCTAAACAGTGTTCGCGTGTATTAAGGGCATGGGCACTTTCTCAACAAACTATCCAAGGATGAACCAGAGCGTTATTTGTAGGGGAAACATGGTCCTTGGCAGCTGGTGCGTTTACCCAGGTACCTCACTTAGTAGTTTTCATGTAGGGTAAGAAAAAAAATGTGTACTAAAAATCGTCCAATACTCAAATAGGTGCGGGTATGCTTGGGCATTGATTTCTTCTTCTACTTCTATCAGTGACAAGTAACATCCTGATGAAGCCTGCACCAATCGAAGAATTCCGTACCTAAATAATCAGGAAAACCTACGGGGAAAAAACTTGTTCCGACCTAACACTCCAGACAAGGGAAGATTCACCTAAACTCATCAAGTTTAAGGTATTCCTGATTTGATTTTGCGTACGCTTCCGAGTGAGAATACATAATTGGCATATTTTCTTGCAATGCATCATAACGAATTTCGAACACAAAATATTAAAAATTCGAATAATGCTACATGCATTACTACTTACTACAAAAATATAAACAGCACCGCATGCAATCTGAATTCTAAAACCTTATTATTAAATTGGAAGTAGTTACATGGAATGAAGACAGCACCATATTACTAACAAAATTTGGAAGCCTTATTAGATTAGAACAGTGTTCAATAAACTTAAAAGAAAAATACACTTACCTTATATCCACACAAACCGCCATCTACGGATTTGAATGGGTTGTTTGCCATCAACTGTGGATTTAATTGATGTCTAGATTGTCAAATTTATAATCCCTCAGTGCCAAGACAAAACACTTGACCCTCTACTACACAAAAGACTTTCAAACCTTTCCATATGTAAACTCAAGGAAACTTTCCGCAACATCTATATCAAATTTGAAGTTGAGTAAAGAGCAGGTTGTACTATATAATCATAATCAACACGAGACATCGAAGATTTTCTTTTATTGTTGGAAATATTTGACATTGAAGTCTACAGTGACAGGAAAAAAATAATTGCGTTTGGAACTTCATAAACAAAATTAACTTTTCTTTTATGTGTATACGGTAGTTATAGATATATAAATGCAATGTAAGAATAAAGAGTTTTTTTGTTTCACTTCGTAAATGTTTGACACCACTCATGCGTTTTTATAATGCAGAACTTCCATTCTTTCACTTTTTAAACAGTCAAAATGAAATCAGTTGATTGAAGTTTACAAAAAAAAATTAGCTTGTAGATTGTTGTAAATTGGTCGTACAATGATCGTAGACATTCCCGTAGTATTGCCCCACGTACAGTAGATTCACTCCAGGTTGGATCGTCATAGTTGTATCGAAGAGGGGGGCTTCAACGACTGTAAAATGAACTGAATGTCAACATAGAACAGTAAGTGCATCAACAATAAATATTCAAGACGTTACTTTCTCAGTTGTATGTAAAAATTAACGCTAATAAAAAGCACAGCAGTTGAAGGTGGAATAAATTGCTATATGACAACGCATACTTGACGCAGACTCAAGAGTTAATATTAATAATTTATGCAATTTACTAGCTAAACATTAAACTTGCTGCAAATTCAAACCCTTTCTTTACGAATTAATTCTGAATTCAAATAATGACTATTTGGTTTAAATTTTGTATCCGTACTACCAGGTTAATTAGTTGATGATGTCTGCTAAAATACGTAAACACAAGTCCTTGAATGAGTCAACATGACATTTTGTATGATCAGAAATAGGCCAAAACTTTCATGGAAGAGCACAAATATGTCCAGAAACTTGAAAGGTAACTACTACTTTATGTAAATAAATATTTTGTAATGTATAATAGTTACGTTGCATAAGCGTGTTCACAGTAATTTGGGAATTCTGTATGTAGTTGCCCCAATATTTTCAAGCATAGCCGCCATCGGAGGCTCACCAACGAATATTAAATAAATAAGTAAATAGAGTGTGAAAGAAGGAAGTGACAGAAATAAGAAAGGGAACGCTTTAACAAGAAAAGTCCAACTGAAGTTTGAATTATTATACATACTGAGTGAGAGGTGGATATGTGAATGTAAATAATAAGGAAATTGAATCTACAAGCAGCCTAATAATGAACAAGTAATAAAGATGGCAGAGCTGGATAGGTTTGTGTTTTCTTAGTAAACCTTCTACAGAAGACAACCATATTAAGTTCAAATTAACTTTGGCTCAATTCAGTTCCGGACTTTCGTGCCCCCCGTAATATTTTACTGTCCAGGAAATAACGCTTGTTATCCCGTGAATGTTCTTTCTAGAGTCATTGAAGAACTTAAAAACAGTAAACTTTTCCAATCAGTTGTGTAATTTCTGGAAAATCAGGAATCTCACGTACTTTTTTGTGTGTTGGGTTTGGTTAAATGTTGCCTGCGTGGATTTGAGCTGTGTGTTTAACTGATCTTTATTGTAACCATTGTCTGCATTGATTGAAAAAAATATCAATTTACGAGGCCAAATTCGAAGGATTTTTTCAACAGCTAAGGAAAAAGTCTTCCAAATATTTGATTTCGACGAGTTAGAAATGACATGATGATTGTAGATGAATTTAAATAGCGCAGACTGAAGTTACTCCGAACACAGTAGTTTGAAATGTATTGCATTTCTTGTAAATCCGCAATACAGTCTTCATGAACAAGTACATAAACAGTGTTACCACTTGCACATACTACTGACTATGAAGGCATTATTGTGGGATATGTTTGATACCGTTGTACACACATGCATCAACTCTTAAGTACAAACAAAAGATACATAGCCTATCAACAATCAGGTCAACCTAACATCAAAATCTAATATTTAGAACAACATTTTTCGTTGGAGCTTACAGAAAAAAAAATATCTTCTGATTCGGTCTCGGAAACTGATCTCATTCTTTTCAATCGGTGAAGACAATGGTTACAGTAAGGATAAGCACAGATAGCTCAAATCAGAACAGGCAACACTTAATCAAACCCAACACAACAATAGTACGTGAGGTTACTCAATTTTCCAGGTATTACACAACAGGTTACAGAAGTTTTCAACAACATGAAAATAATAAATTCCCATTTCAAGCATTCAAATGACTAGGAAAAAAAAGGGGGGACACAAGCGTGATTTCACAGACTACTCGAAAATGACCTAGTAATTGGATGATCCAACAGAAATGTAAACATAATTTGTTCGTGTATCTAAAATAATAATAATCTACAAGCAACCTAATAATTATCTAATTTCTAATATTCAGTTCCGGAGTGCACAAAGTTACTTGAAATTGTAGGCAACGATGCCTGTCCAAACTGAAAGAGACGCTAATATTAAAACTGATGCGATCAGTTTCAGAGACCGAATCAAAAGGATTTCAAGAATAGTCTGTACGCTCAAAGGATCTTTCAGGTCTCTCAAATTACGCAGTGACCAACATCAAACAGCATCAGGTAGAATAATTCATAAATAAATTTAGCCAAAAGTAATTTGAACAACTGATAGTCTCTTTTCTTACAAGATTTACTAAGAAAACAATATAGAACTCAGGCATCATAATTACTTGAACATATCTCATCATTTTATTACTGGTGAACGAAACTATTACGCTGCTTGTATTATAGATTTATTTACATACATCACGTTTCACATTACGATGTATAAGGTATACATTTCTGTTGATCAACCGATTTTGGATCATGGCCAGGTTTTTCAATTTAGTAATTTCTTAATATGCACAACACAACACAAAAATTCACTCTACCATATAAACAAACTTCAATTGCAGTTTTATTCATGTAGCATTCCCTTACTTATTTCTATCATTCTTCTTTCACTCTCGTCTATTTACTTATTTATTTAACATTCGTTGACGCGTCCCCGAGGCCGTTCTTGAAAATATTAGGGCAACTACATATATCATTTTCAAATTGTTTTAAGACTTTTATTCAATGTAAGTATTATACATTTTAAAACATACGACTTCCGTGCGATACAATGAAATTAAGTACTTTGTACTGAAGTAAATCGAAGGTACCTGTTAAGTCCATAGGCTTCCGCAGATTCTAGTCTAGGTAGAAATATGGTAATTTCACTGGTCCTGAAGCAGTCTCTGGAAGTATCTGAAAATTATTCTCCGAAGCACTGGATATCTTAACTTTTGCTGAACATTGGATGAAACTGTAGTCTTTTGTGATCAACTCCTTTTAAACATGAAGCATACTTTCACCTTTGAACTGTCATTCTCTTACAATACAGAAAATTCAACGTAAGTCATCTGAACAAAATTTCAAGTCTTAATACTAATCTGCACCAATTTCACTCAGTCATTAAAAAAACCGAAGTTATGATCGAGAGTCTACTGACAAACTTGTCTCAATTAGCAGTCAAGATAGAATGGTGGAATGAAAATGTGAAGTGAATGAAATATTCACCGACGTGATTGCCAACAGTGGAAAGTCTTAGAATCGCCCATTAAATACTTGGTGAAACAAACCCCTTTAACTCAGTATATACACAAAAAACAAAACGATCCATTTTTCGTAGAAGTTTATGATGGTATTTTTGAAAATAATAAGAAATTAAAACGATGAAAACACTGAGCTCAGTGAACGTAGAACAAATTCTTTAGTATCCACCGCCTCCAACGGGTGAACGGCTCCTGTAACTGGAACGATAGCTATCGCCACCATAATTATCTCGACCACCACCATACTTATCACCGCGGTCATATCCACCACCATATCCTCCACTACGAGAGCCGTAGTCATCAAATCTGCTTCTGAAACCACCACGACCTCTGGAACCTCGACCTCCATAATCATCCCTTCCCCGCCCACCTCGAAATCCTCCACGACTTCCTCGAAATCCTCCTCCACCTCTCCCCCTTCGGGCGCGGGCTATTTCCACTTTCAACTCGGAACCCAACATTTCAGTTCCATTCAGACTATCGCAGGCTGTTTCTGCATCATCCCTGTTTTCAAATTCAATGAAGCCAAACCCAGGAGGATTAAATGCAACCCATACATCGTTGAGTTTACCATACTTCTCAAATTTTCTCTCCAGATCCTCTTTCTTCACATCATCATTCAGGCCTCCCACAAACACACGGGTGCCTCTGCTGTAATTACGATCCCCAGACATCTGTAAAAAAAAATCCGAAAATAAAGGATTCAGTACGATATGCTTACAATATTAGCATTATTGTCCATGTATATTCATAACATTACAATTAAAACTGATTTTGCTGCAAAAAGCATGAATACTCTTATTCGACATTACGAGAGAGAATAAAAAAAAAAACTATTCAAGTATAATAAAATTTGTCTCAGGTGCTGTGGACTTACTTATGGAGTATAATACTACACGTGTTTATCAAATACTGACAGACTTATACATTTCACGTTCAATTTTTGTAGGTGATCAAAGAATACCCACTCCGCTGAACGCATGCACTGAACTCCAGATGACTGATGATGTAGGTTTGTGCAAAGACACCGAACCAACAGACATCCACGGAAGAATGCGTGCACAGCATGGCCCAAGCAATTGGGTAAAAATGGTGTAGATCAGGGATCTGCGACATACGGCCCGCGAGTAGCGGTTTTGACTGATCGCGAAACAAATCCAATCTGCAAAAATATAAGTATTAAAAGTACTACAGTAATTTTAATTTGATCCTTTTTAATGCTGTCCTAGCCCTATACTAGCTTAAAATCCGGCTCGCTGACAAAAAATGTTGGAGACCCCTGGTGTTGATTTAAGGAAGGCATCACTAGCATCCAGAGCCGCGAAATCGGAACAGAGAAGTTTGACTCAGACCCCTGGATTCGTAATTACAAAAAATATCCCCTCCATATAAAAAAAATAATTTATCTGTTTCTCATTGGCCCACAAAAACATTATTTTTAGCCAATGAGTAGTGAATGAAATAGAATTCAATGTACACAAATTAATGAGTCGAAGCACATCATCTCATGCTAGGAGGCATGTGATTTCAAATAACGATTAACTCAGAATCCAAGGTGCCATTTTCTCTAATACCCACTGTAATAGCATCTTATGGGGAATTTTAATTTTTAACAAATAGGTATGTTTTTGCAGACCGACTCCAGTCAGTGAATAACTGCTTCCGACTCAGACTGCACAGCTCTGTTAGTATCGCAGACTTCTTATGTCAGGGAAAGTCTCACCAAGTTGTAACAAAAATGATATTGCTAAGTACTGCCTCACATATGTTTTATTAAATAATAAACAGAAGACGTCTATTATTGTTATTAAACATTAATTGCTGCGACACCAGAATAAATGGGCTAATCAATATTTACGTTAATTTCGTTTACTTAGCATTTAATTGTAGTTTTACCAGAAAATAAAAGTCAGCTGCCCTTCGACGTTGAAGACAATATACGTTTTTCTCTGTAGCTTATCATTAAAGCTAAGATTTGCCCTATTTTGCTTCTGTGAACTGAATTGTAGGCTTTTAATGGATATGTTCTGATCATGTAAGACATACGAATTACCAAGTTTTATAGTGCCTATAAATGCCTATTTTGGGTTTAAGCGCTATTTTAAGATAAGGGCCTATTTTGTGCTTATTTTAAGTTCCTTTTCCAAAGTCAGGGCCTATTTTGTGCTTATTTTAAGTTCCTTTTCCAAAGTCCTGAAAAATACGCAAGTTTTCAGCGGTTAGCAACAGTTCAAGAGCGGCGGAGTTTGTTTTCTGAGATCGGAAAATGCCAGTGACCAGATTGATATTCTGGGATGACCTTGTTTATGTTGCCTCAGGGAAGAGGTCGAGATACAGGGTGAAGAAAAATATTTTTTTTTTTATCCACGAGTGCCGGAGATTTATAAAGAGAATGTGATCCTATATTTCAACAGGTGCATTTAAGACAACGAACTAGTTTCTTCAGGGCCTATGTTGAAGGTGCCTGGTGTGACTGAGGGGAAAAAACTGAAGAAAACATCGCTGGGATCGAACCAACTTAATATTTTTCTAGCAGTGAAAAAGGACAAATGATTTGATATTCAGGGCTGTACAGTACATACTTGGAACGTGATTGAAGGCTTGTACGATACGAATAGACAAAAGTGTTTCTTTAAGGTGTTCCCACAGGGTATTACTCCTAAAGACCGAATCACCCCCATTTTAAAACAACAACGGTTCATTCATTGTTCTACTAGAATTACAGCCTGCATAAAGTGAACAAGAAACTTTGTAAATTTACAACTGCAAAATTTTAGCCTATGTCACTCACCATAATAATCCACGTACTTTTCCCATTAATTTCTACGTCCCTCTACCTCGTTCACTTTTTTTTACTGACGAGGTTGGGAGGTCTCCTGTTGCTACGCACCGAGCGTAGTGTAACTCCCAATAGATTTCGCTATCCCCCCCCCCCTATAACCCTCTCTAAAAATTTATAATACCCCCAGAATAGTTTTTACTGAAAGAAACATTGGGCAAAATAAATAGAATCACGAAAATATTTATTGAATTTATTTATGGCCTCCTTCAGGCATCTAATACTCAGGCCAGCATAAGGAAGGGGAAAAGATTCGGGAAGGTGCGGCCAAGGCTATGTTGAAGGTGGCATCCCAGCATTTTCCTGGTGACAGGAAAAGCCTCAGTCAGAATGGTCAGTCTCTGGGATCGAACCTACAACCTTCCGAATGCTACGCCAACGCTCTACCACTGAGATACGGCGGCTCGGTATATATGTTTGTTTTGAAATCAGTGTCTACATTTGAGAAAAGAAAACGCAAAAAATATGACAGCCTATTTCAGCTTTTGATGCCTAATTTGACTTGTTTTAGTACCTTTTTACCTGCCTACTTTACCTTTTTAGTGCCTATAAATCCTAGCTTTACTTATCATACACAGCATAATTTAAAATGAGGGAATAGCTTTTACTGTGCAACGCCAATATGAAGCAAGGCAAGATGTGTGTGACCAGTGGAACTCGCTCTTCTCTAGTTACTTTTAGAGATTCCGATATCCAGCTAGTTTGTAACATTTTTCAGATTTCTTCCGTGGGTAAAAAATTCCACGCATCATTGCACTATGTTAAGACGGTCTTCTACTTCTGCCAGAGCTAAAAAGTTTACTATTGGTGCTTATGGACAGAAAATTGATACCGAATATCTTCATTTTCTAAGGAACTGGTTATCTTTAATAGAAAAGAAAAGTTTTGGAGTATTATAAGAAGTTAATGCACG
>JAGDQP010003604.1:63625-92310 GCA_022664845.1 Lepisma saccharinum
AAAAAAAAAAAAATAGTTTAAAGTTATATGAAAACTCTCTTTTTCTGATTCATATATAAAAAATATATCCTAACGTTACTTTTACTCTCACTAACGAACATCTTACTGCTTGTGTTTATCAATATTCATGTGCCTAATATAGGCTGCAGCCGCGACAGATATATCTATAGAGAAGTTCTGCCTTTTTATTCTTGGAAAAACAGTGAGTAAAGGAGGCATGTAAACTGAAGTACTATTGCATGTCACAAGGCCTGAAACCCTGGAATAACCTATAACTTTGACCCTAAAACTGGCAGGTCCTTTCCAGTCGCTTTGTATTCTCCATTTGTGTCCCTCCTAAATTTTAGTAACTACAAGTCTGACAGAGATGATTTTTACACCGTTGGATTCGTCATGGTCTGAAATGGTGAGGAAAACTATGAATGTGACTAGAACTGGCAAGTCCTTTCGAATCGCTTAGTACGCGTATTATCCATTTGTAACCCTACTAGATCTCAGTAGCCACAAGTTCGACAGAGATAAGCCATACACCGTTGGATTAGTAATGGACACCGGTGGGAAAATCTATGAATTTGACTAAAACTGGCAGGCCCCGGCATTCGCTTAAAGTAAACTCCATTTGTTCCTATGACTTTGAAGTTTTTTGAGGGGATATGTTATAAGTCGAATTTATACGGTGGTGCTATGGTTTTATTTGTAATAACACTATTACTTAGTTTTTTTTAGATTATTAGCCTAGGAATTGTTAGATTACAATCTACCTTTGACTTCAGTGGATGGAAAGTACAACTATTTTTAATTGAGTAAAATCTGTCACTACTCCTTCCCTGCAAGACAATTATGCAGAGAAAATGATTGATCTAAATTACTTCTGATAGCTAGCTGATAGGCAGATAGACAAACATTCTAAATTATGTCTTCGAATTAAAAAAAAAACATCTACCATAACTTTGCCCTGGTTATTATTAGGAGAGAAAATAAACAGGCGTTGGAAAAAGGTAATTCCTCTTTTTAAGAATAGGAGTACAAAGCCAGGGAGAGAGAAATGGCCCTATTAGCTATACTTAGTAGCTCCCATACAAAACAACCCTTTATGCGTTAAAAAAATTCAGAAAATAATGCGTCCTCCGAAAACATTAAATTAAATTATTACTGGCCTATTTCTACGACTAGGCTATTGTAAAAGTCTGTATAACTCAGCTCACATTTTAGTCTATCTTATGTGGACAACGTTACATTAGCCTTAAACATATCCTGTATACGGGGTAGTTCTCAACCTTCGTACCACTGAATTCGGCTCCTATTGCACATATGGTAGAACTTTGCAATAAAAAAAATTGTACATATCAAAGTGCATGTGCAGAATCACATGATGATGTTGCTGAAAGCAGTGGCGTCCCGGGAATACATCTACGGGAGGCAACTTCAAAATTTTAAATAGAAACTGGGGTTGATTTTGCTCCCTTTGCAATAAGCGCTACATTTTGAATCGCTTTTAGAGGAACAAAAGCTTTTGAGTCTTGGCCCGGGCCAGATCAAAATGAATTTATAATTTCTTAAAAAATTCGGTAAAACATTTTGAATTTAATCAAGAAGTAAGAAAAAATAATAAAAAATAATTGGATTCCTTATCCTAACATTAACAAACATAACTGCCACAACACAAGAAAAATTTAGGGGTAGCGTGTCTGCCAACCAAGCGGTATTGGGTATGTCGAACGTACGAACCCTGCTCCGGCCGGCCATCCTGACTGAGGTTTGCCTCAGTCTCAACAGGCGAATGCCGGGATGGTACCTTCTGTAAGGCTAGGGTCTCTGCCTTTGCGCACTAGGGATGTCAATCCGCTCGGCTCGAGCGGCGAGTATAACGCTCGAGTTGAGTCGTCGCTCGAGCTCGGCTCATTGTAACCGAGTCACAGTGTAAGTCTCTCTCAGCATCGACTCGGCTTGACTCGAGCACATAGTGAGCGCCGACTCGACTCGAGCAGTTCTGAGTACCGACTCGAGCAGCTACTGAGCGCCGACTCGAAAAAAAATGTATTAACGTTAGTTTTACTCTCACTAACGAACATCACTGTCTGTGTTTATCAATACTCATGTGCCTAATAGCAGTTGTAGCCGCAGCAGATGAACCTATAGAGAAGTTCTGCCTTTTAATTCTTGAAAAAACTGTGAATAGAGGAGGCATGTAAACAGAAGTACTATTGCATATCACACGGCCTGAAACCCTGGAATAACATAACTTTGACCCTAAAACTGGCAGGTCCTTTCCAGTCGCTTTGTATTCTCCATTTGTGCCCCTCCTAGATCTTAGTAACTATAAGTCCGACAGAGATGATTTATACACAGCTGGATTAGTCATGGTCTACAATGGTAAGAAAAACTATGATTGTGATTAGAAATTATATTTTACAGCTGTAAGTAATGCTTTTGTTACAGTACTACACAAACTTGCTTTATGTGATAAATAGTGCAAGAAATACAGAAGAGGTATAGAATGAGTGAAGACAATACACGGTCAGGAATAATAACTTCTATGGGGAAGCAGAGGCGGGGGAGGCAATCTTCCTCCACTCACCACGTCCACCCTCTTAGTATAGAACCATTTAGGAAGAACACAAACTCTACAGAATTAGCCATTTTTCGCAGGAAACCGGTCGAGAACCTGTTTCATTCAAGAGGTACACACATACTTATTCAGACATTCGCTTCTAAAACTTCCCACCCCTTCCACTGCCATGCCTAGAGTGGGGCGTGGCTTAACCTCATCAAACCTTTTAGAGGTGGACTAGAATAGCTATATAAAAATACTATTTTTTTATTGGTGTATCGGATATGTTTGCAATTAAAATTATTAGAATCGATTGTTCACAAGGAATAAAACAAAAAAAAGTTGATCTTTCTAGCGTAATTGGTTGCAAAGTTAGTCATATTATAATTTAGAGAAAACAAAATAATTTTATTTATTTTTTAATAATTTATTTCTGAAAAACTAGGAAACAAATGTACATTCTAAGTATTTCAACCCGTTCATAAACTTCTGAAGAATGTTCCAAAACTTTTCTTTTCTGTTAAAGATATCCAGTTCCTTAGAAAATGAAGATATTCGGTATCAATTTTCTGTCCATAAGCAACAACAGTAAACTTTCTAACTCTGAGAGAAGTAGAAGACCCCGTTAAGCAAATAGGAGGAAAACATACACTCTGAGTCCCCGGCTTTAATCCAAAAATAGCCCTGTCCACTAAACCTGATATGTGATGTATTGAAAACAAGTCTGACCACCCCCGCCCCCCCCCCCCCACACACACACACACACAAAAGATATGGTCTTTGTCTATCTGGTCCCTGACCGCATCATGAAGGATACGGAATAGGTTGCCTTATGGCTTGCTACGTTGTAAACTCTCCACGAATATTCCTGAATGAAATATATCTATAGATTAAATCTTTAGGCAGAACACATCGACGGATCTATGGAGACAGAATGACAGCAAAGGGAACTGAATTCCTCCTCAAATTTACAACTCAAAATATTTTGTGATCCAGTTGTTCACCGCGCGGCAATCTCAAAAACAACATTTGATCTTGCATCTAAGAAACAAGTGGATAAAAATATTAGCTCTGATATCTTCCGTCAGCAAGAAGGCGCTGCACGATTCAACAACACCGTTCACGTCTACCGTGAGCCTGCCAATCCCTTTCTAATTTTGCAAATAGTATAATCGAAGCTGCAATTCCACTCTCCCTCATCACCATCATTCACAGTGAAAAAATCAGCGAATATGTTATGTGTATCTGTGCAGGTGAACTCACGAAATTGCGGAAAGTTAAGATGGCATCCGGCCCATAATGTCGACCATAGGAATAGTGCCAAAAACATCAATTGGAAGCACTAGTAAAACTACTCACCATGGCATGTGGTCAAAAAATTCATACGAAGAATTTGAACTTTACTGACAATCTCTGTTCGACAAGGGAGCAGATCCAGCTCCCTGCTCTGACAGGCATACCACCAATAATAATGTGGGGAGTACAGATATGGTGACGTGCTAGCTTCGTAATTAGAAGGTCCTCGGATGGATGTCTGGCTGGAATGGTACGTAAGAGGGAGTCAGGGCGCTTTCTCTAGTCTTTTCCTTGGACGAGTCAAGTTATGACTGAAGACCGAAATACGCCAGAGAGCACTTAACGTGAAAATAACAATTATAATGCTCAGTGGTATGTATCGCCTCACACGGAGTTCGTTTGAATTTTTATTTATAGCCTTTAGGCATCTAAGGCTCAGGCCGGGGTAGGGGAGGGGAAAGGATTTGGGAAGGTGTCGGCCAGGGCCTATGTTAAAGGTGCCATCCGCATTTGCCTGGTGTGACTGAGGGAAAACCTCAATCAGGATGGTCGGCCGCTGGGGTCGAACCCATCACACTGGGAGATCTAGGGGTCAAATGCAGTCAGCAGCCTTGTCTGAAGTTTTCATTTGTCACTCATAAATTCACTAAGCAAATAATACGACTGCGTGCTAATTGCCACACCCCTGTTTTGGTACTGATTGCCATACACCTGATATAAACAGCCTTCGGTTGCCAGACATCCAGGATTTTACAATTTCATCTAATGCGAAGAAAGTTTTACGAATTCTGGAAAGGGGCCATTCAATTATTACGTAAACATATTTTGTAGTTACTTTAGACCCCTATCTTTGTGCTCACACAAGACATGTCAAATTTCTTAACGTTTTATCGTAGTCTAAAAACCTGTTTAATCCTTAAATCTATGCTTTTAAGCGAATCTTACATAAAAATAATATCCCTTCCCCATTATCAAATAAAATAAGCCAAGCTTGAACCCCCCAACGGGGAATGGTTACCTAGTATTTAAGCAAACCTCCCAAACGGTACGACACGTACTTTATGAACTGACAAAACTCAAAAAAACAAAAGCTGACATGAAACTGCTACTCCTATTCCGTTATAAAATTTGTGATGAAAACATTTCGAGCCTCATGCAAGATAAATAAATTTCTAACAAATCTCGTGGAGCGAATAGTAGTGGCACATTCTAATTCCCGCGCTTGCACTTGTGTGCATCTTCTGCTTTCAGTTACCTTCTGGAAAAGATAAAAGTACTCTTTTCGAAAAACTAAACCTAATTTTTAAGGACTTTTCTTAATTGCTGCTTAAATGGTTGCTTTCGAGATGATTTGGACCAAATTCATTCTGTGCAAGTTGAGTATGAACATTTTTCTTTGTCTTTCTCAATAATTTTTAAAACAATCGTATACCAAGGTTTATACATGATTATTCGTAGACCAGTTAAAATAAAGCATTGCTGCGCCGACAACTATGCATTCTTATCCTCTCTGACAATCCCGCAGGTAACTTATATGACGTTTTTAACTACCGGTATTGGACAAAATAATGGAAAAACTTGTCAAAAGTGGGACATATTGTAACTAAGCTTGGTAAAACTGAGCACTGTGTATATCAAGTCTCTTGTTTGTTGCAGGTAGGATGGACTATGCAACAGTAGAGTGAGGCAGTGTGGATGTGCAGGTGTGGTGAGTGATCAGTATGTCAGACTTGACGGAGTTTCAAAGAAGTCTAATTGAGTGCTCGTCTAGCTGGAGGATCTATAAGCAAAACAGGGACGTTATACATTGTAACAAAGCACGGTCTCGAAAGTCATTACCGCATACATAGTGCACGGTAAAACAGGGTCGACGAAGGACAGTAGAGTTTGAAAGACGAACCGCCGGACCTTGAAGCGTATTGAGACGTCGCAGAGAAAAGCAACGGTCGAGAAAGTAACTACAAAACTTAATCCGCACCCATGTTATTGAAAACAGTGAGGCAGGAACTGCACGAAATGGATATCCATGGGTGTGTTGCTATTCTTAAGCCCCTAATAACATAAAAGAATGCTCAAATTCGACGTGCATGACGCAATGCCTACAAAGACTGGACGTTGGACTGGCAACATGTCGCGTGGTCGAACGATTCACCCCTTACCCTCTTCGCCAAGACTGGACGCGTGTTTGTCTAGCCAACACCCTCTTAAGCATACGATAATGACTGTCTCCACTCGACTTTCCAACATGGTGGCAGCTCTATTATGGTCTGGGGCGCTATATCATGGTATTCGGCAGCCCCTCTTGTCACATTACACGGTTCAGTCACAGCAGCAGTGTATAGAGCAACCAGGTCCACCCAATGGTGCAAACTATTTCCAGACGGGAATGCCAATTCCAGGATAATAATGCCCCATTCACATCGCCGGCAATGTTCAAGAGTGGTTTCGCGAGCATGCTGATGAGGTTCAATATCTTTCCTTGCCCGCGCAGTCCCCAGACCTCAGTGAGCTGTTTTGGAAACAAAGGTTCAGCATCGATTTCCACCTCCTCCGTCTCTACTTAAGCTGGAGCCTGTGCTGCATGAAGAATGGCTTCAAATTCAACTCACCACTTTTCAGGACTTGTATCGTTCTATTCCATCCAGAATTCAAGTTGTACTGTGCTAAAGGCGAACCAACACCGTATTGATACAAAATGTTCCGACCTCTAAGTGTTTCCTTTGTGCAATACTTGTATGTATTTGAACTATGAACCAGGTAACGCTCTCTCGCTTTTCAAAATTGTCCATGATCAAGAAAAAATATCAACACCATGGGCCTCATTATACATATTGATAATATTACCTGCTCTAATGGAGCCCTTTGTTTTCTCTCTTGTGAAAAAATTACTACACTAACTAACGAAGGCTAAAAAGGTCTACGGTACACGTAATACTGCAGTTTAGATACTCCTGCTGTAACCATTGGCGAAGCATCATAATGACATTTTGCATTAATATCGCCACGGAACATACTAAAACCCGTGCAAAATACCAAAAGCAGGTCACTATCGAAGAACTCATGTGATTTGTAGGTTGTGTTCTCGCAGTGATATATGAGGCTTGAATTAAGAAATATTGGGGATCTACTTGAATTCAGAACTTACGTTCGTATGTATATCGCATATAATTCTGTGTGAGATTCTACACTGAAAAACATCCAACGCGCTACACTGAAAAACATCCAACGCTCTGTACGAGAAGTAGACCTAATATAGAGCACCATTTACTTTGGTTGCCTGCGTTCTGAACACGGACCCATATTTTGTTTCACAAGTGGTGAGTTTTATTTTATACGGGTTAAAACAGTTGACCCTCCCTATTTATATACACACACACACCGTATGGGTATGCTTAGGGACGATCAGCTTACTTAAAATCCGCCAAAAAAGCTATCCCCTGTGAAACAACGCAACACATGAGTCCGTGTTCAGAATGCAGGGAACCAGAAAAATATAGTGTGCTCATTATTATTCAACTCTCCTACCTTCCTCAGTGTTCATTCTATTTGAGTGTACCTCCTCACGTACAATCATAGACGAATAAAAAAAATTACACCAAAAATTCCTTTATTATTATTTTCGACGCATTTAGTTATCTACAGATATGCAAGACTGCTCTTTACATTGTGTGCTCCTATCACATATCGTGATGAACGTACTCTGTGCTGTGACTTGCATTGAGTGCTGTTCTAGTTTTAAGCCACTTGAAAATAGAAATTTTACGGAAGGAATGGGACTTACTGGCCAAATAAAGGAAAAAGTGTCGTGCACGAGACTTTTGCCGAAAGTGTGAATAAAGATTTCGCAGCCGAATTTGAGTACAAAGTGGACCCACAGCTAGCATGAAAACCGATGACGGCGCCACGAACGGCTAGAAGTGAGGGAACTGAGTAAGATGAACATACTTTACTGTGTGGATGTGAACGATCCTTTAAGGTAATTTACCTTTACCGCGTAGTGCTTTTAAAAAAAAATCGAACCTTTAAACTAACCCGCCTTGCTACAAGGCATTAATGGGCCTTTTTAGGTTATCATGATTTGAATTTATTTTACAGTCCTTAACCATCTATGGCTCAGGCCATAGGCTGCAGTCAAGCCTAAAGCTGAACGATAGTATTACGCTACCATCAACGAGACGTAAGGTGCGAATTCTTCGAAAGTGACAATTGATGAGTACCCTATTCAGAAAAAGTTAGTTTTTCGAATAAGTGCGTGATTTATCTAGTTTCGAATTAATTTAAGGAATGGAAGGTAAATGCGCGTGTTTAAAAGACACCTAAAAGTGCTTTTCAGTGAAAGGTATAGAGAACTGGTCCACTTGAATTACTGACTTTCCGGTTAGTTTTCGTTAGAATTACAGAAAGGTACTAAGTAAAGAAGAAATGATAAATACTCTCATCGACGGCCTTGGTTGAGAAAACAAAGTTATTGATGCAATAGCGTAGGGTGCAATTGTAAGAGAAAATTAACAGTAAATAGCAAAAGTACTTTCAAAATATGTTTATATGGTATGTCGTGCATATGGTGCAAAACTACAGGAAAGGAACATCGTAGCTGCGGTCACATTGTGTTAGAAATCAAAACTGAAAATGAGAACAGTGAAAATCCGGAGGTAAAAAAAAAAAAAAAAAAACCGCACTATGTAAAACTATTACTGGACGTTGCACTCTATCTTATGCTCAGTGTAATGCAGCACGAGATGCATAATCAATGGGTGATGTAAGTGAAAGGACATATACTACCTTCTACAGTATTCTTTGGCTAAAATCATACCATATTCTGCATGATACCTTACCTTACGTAATAACGAAACAATCAATAATCACTCAAAAACATATCATCGAGATAGTCGACCAACAAGAAATTCTACGCATATCGATCGTACCATCTACACAAAGTTGGCATTTTTGTTTAGATTGTGGGTTAGTGATCCACATCCCTTCAAGATACAATGTAATAGTTTCGAAGTTTGAAACGAAAAATATAACAAAGTTTCGAGTCCTGGAACCGTAAAATAACAAATAGTACGTGGGGCTACTTTTACTGTTTTTACTTGGATGACGAGTACATAGAGGGTTACGGTTAATGTAAAGCAACGATCTCCAAGAAAAGATGGCAGCACTACCTCCGTATGTGTCTAATCGTTGCATGAAATTTCAATGCTGCTCCTACAAATTCAAACCTAGAGAGTTCCATCAAGGAAGAAAGTTAATAACCAATTCAAGAGTTCCATCAATGTCGATTTTTAAAGCCACCTGAAAGTGCTTTTCAGTTAAGGGTATAGAAAACTGGTACGCTATGCATTACTATCTTCCGGTTTGTTTTCGTTAGAATCACGGAAAGTTACTAATTAAAGAAGAAATGTTATATATTTCCATCGACAGCCTTTTTGTTCATTATTGAGAGCTTCACTGCTAAAAGTTTTGATATTCACAACAAACAACCGATTTCAACAATGGAAAAAACGAAAATAAAAAATCGGCATTGATCGAACTCTTGAATTGATTATGAACTTTCTTCCCTGAAAGTTAAAACTCTCTAGGCTTGAATTTATAGGAGCAGCATTGAAATTTCGTGCAACAATAAGTATATTAGACATATACGGAGGTAGTGCTGCCATCTTTCCTTGGAGATCACTAAACGTCATGACCATCGCGTATAATGAAAAAAAAAAAAATGAATAGTATGATTCCAAAACTAGTTGAGCCTATTTCTGCGTGTGGAATCGTACTGCAGGCAGTCAGTCGTCACTGCTTTTCACAGTAGGTGATTCTAAAATTTGCTGTCTGAGCCATACTTCCACACATGGCCGCCAGCGATAAATTATGAAAAACCCAATAAAAAAAAAAAAAAAAACTTTGCGGTCACTAAACGTTGCACCTTCATTTCTGAAACATGACGTACATTTTGGAGAAACTTCATTCGTGCGCAAGAATTCAGCAAATTTTAATTTTGCAAGTGAAGGTGAATGGAACTACTACGTGAAAAAATCTTGTGAACGGGATAACACACTACGAGGTAAATAGACCAGGATACAAATAATAACTCATATGAATTGAAGAGTTATGAATAAACCAATAAAAGTTGATATTCAGTGATCAGCTACGGTACTGCAGCAATTTCACTTTCTTTAAAAGCAAAACGTAGATAAATGAATTTTAAGATATTCTTGTTTTCCATCATTTGCAATAGGTGTTTTCTCTGGTAATTTTTGCTTTTCCGTCGGCCATGTGCGGAAGTTGACCTTGAATTCGTATGTAGCGACTTTTGGAATCAATCTTCAATCTGACTTCAACTGCCCCGTCGTCGCCGGGACTGGATTAGTGTACTAAAGTTTGGCGTTGAGCCAGCAGGCCTACATGGCCACTGTAGCTATTAACTGGGATTGATATTATAGTACGGCACCAGTTCCCGGCCACCGAAAAAAATACCGCAGAATGGGGTGATGACTAGGTTTCAATTTTCAACCATTCTCTCAATTTATGTGATGATTAGTGTTCTGCACCAAGAGTCCTGCGCAAGTGAACCGATGATGGTTTCCCATCGGATGAAACGTGACCTACGTTGACTCGGAGCCTTATGTCTCCACCGGGCATCGAACCCAGGAACAAATTCTAACAAGGCAGCTAGTCTTACCAATCATCTCCCAAAAAGTCCTGCACTAGAGAAAGAGTACATATTTAAAGTGACTCTCCTCAACCCTCTAGAATTTTCTATCCTTTGTTTCGGATGAAGAAACAATTTTCTGTAAATCTTGTGCGGGTAACAGTTCCGGAATTTGCCCTACTATAGCATCCTGTAAATTAACTTGGGCATTTTTAATCTTTAGCAGATAGCAAAGTGACGATTTTTCCGTTTTTATTTGCTTATGAAAAAAAAAACAAGCGAAGTAGACAGAACACATTAACAAACTATCTTAGGTTTTCCATGCCTAGAACATTAAATTTTCTACTACATATATTTTAATTTTTCTTTATCTATGTTACATGTTTTGAGTAAGACTAATAAGTGGGGCCGGGTACTGGTACTCGGCAGCGAATTACTGTAACACGTGGCTGGAAACTGGTACTTTTTTATATCTGATCAGTTTTAGTCTTCTTATGGGTTACAATTATGCGTTTCTTCATTTTATACATCGTTAATACAAGACAAACTCCATGTATTGACTCGCCAAAAACTAGAACGTAGGTCCCCCTATATTTTTACACTTTGCAAACCATAAGTTATTTCTGTTCACCTATGTTTCGTGACTAAATGTGAGGTTAGGTTAGCTATGTTAGTATACAAACAAATTAGAAAAGACATTTTGCTAATGCTAGTATATTGAATTCGCCCAGGGGGACCTGTGTTCTAGAACCTTGCAACTGGTGCCGTCGTTTATATACGAAATCTTATCAAAAAATTTGTTCCAAACCAGAATACTTCCCTTGTAAGCCACCTGCATCCTGGAGTCAGTTCTCTCGGAATGTTCGAGAATACGGGTGGTCAATGATCTACACCCTTAACACACAGAAGCCCGTGTGAATTATATGTACGGAAATTATTGCCCATCATAAAGCGTATAGAGCTGGTTATCATAAAGTGTATCATAGCCCAAAATCTAAGACGAAACCGGTTTGTTAGCAGACCGTTTCGCGTACCTAGCTAAAAATTCTAAAACTCAAGACACAAAAGTATTTATAACAAATTGTAACCCAAACAATTTATTACATCCATTGACGGGCAGCTTTGTGCGATCATATGGTTTTTACAAGTTTAAAATCGCATTCATTACTTAGCTTTATCCACAAAACGGAAGTATAAAAAACAATCAGTAGGCAACTACGGTCTCTTTAGTGCTACTCTACGTTATGTACTACTAGCGCGTTACTATTTGAATAAAGGCGTACCATACACTTTTTATTACAACAAATATATTATTAAACTTATTTATGGCCTTTTGTCAACCTTGCGTCAAGGTCGATGACAAAGAAAATTTATATACGCTCTCTATTGCTTTGCGATGAAACAAAAAAAAAAGCATCGCAAAGCAATAGATGTATGAAACACCTTTTGAAACACCTTCGCAAAAAGATGTATTCGTAATAATTATTTCAGATTATAAAAAGTACCCATTTAAAAATGAACTCTATACTTCCTCCTAACTTATTTCTCTTCTTTAATATATCACTTAATAACAATTAATGCATACCTTAAAAGAAATCCACAGCCGGCTTAAAATCTGCAAAAGACTATTTATTAACTAGCAGCGTTTCGTGACGGACAATGGAATGGATGGATGAACCGGGACAATCAAATTATCAAACCATGGAGGAATTAGAATAGAATGAGACGCCCGGGTTGCGAAAATGTGAATCTAAACATGGCAGCCCGTCAATGCGGTCATCCGCCATCTTGCGTTAGGAATAAAACACACGGAATCGCAATGTACAGTACAGTCACGGAAATATGTATTCAATTCAATTCAAACATTCTTTATAAATGTGTGTGAGATTCATCTGAAACTGTTCTACCACCTAATCCGTTCCAATACAGTCACATACATAAACTGTATACAGAAAAGTACATAAAAACACAAAACAAAAAGATTACATAAAAACATAATATCTAATTTTTTACAGAATGACATAGTAAAGGAATAACTAACTGTTGTCGATGTATGTATACAGTGCTTGACCATATTCCGTATTACTATCAAAATATACGCCTGTTAGGATAGTGAAATATGAAGTGTATTATACGGGTTAGGTGGTAGAACAGCGTCAGCTGAATCTCGCCCACACCAATAAAGAATGTTTGAATTGAATTATACATTGATCTATGGAATCATGTTTTGATTAATGATTATATATCATTTTATGATAGTATCTACGGCATGAGAGTTTGTTAGTTAAACATATGAAGTCCTTTCTCTAGGAAGATATTACGAGTATACAACAAAAAGTCCATTCTGGACATGAAATACTTATTTAGTTTCCTGTATATTTAAAGGAAAAGGACTTTGTCTAAGGAAATTACAGGATATACTTATGGCATCTTTAGGTAATAGTCTGTAGCTTGAAGAACATAAAGTGTTATGGGAATATGGCTTAAAAGCTATAAACTGATACGTAAGATATATAAATAATAAGGATTATTTATACATATAAATAATGATATACAATTAATAAGGATAATTCACATTACACTTCTATTCTTTCAAGTCTAGTAAGGAATCGATAAATGCTTATATTCAAAGATTCCAACTAGATAATGAGTTATATAAGATTCAATCTCAGGGGGGAAAAGGCTATTCTTTAAGCATCAATTGGTTCTGAAACTTGTACCAAACTTAGATATATAATTCACAACAAAGAAATCTCACACCTAATCTATAAAGAAATGGAAGTGTTGTTAAAGATATTTATATGGGACAGCTCAAACTAATAGGTGTTCTTTAAGTACATTCCATAAGGATGTTGAACAAAGTCCTATCTATTCCACAGCAGATTCAACATTACATAAATATTGGCCCCTGACTCCGCGGTTCTGCCATGACGTAACCTTAAACGTTATATTGGATTGTCATACCTCGTTGTAATTGTTAGAATGTTGTCTTTTTAGCTTGACAAATTTAGTTGACAAATAAAATATTCCTATGTAATGCGTGGTGAGAAAATCATACAAATTAGCGAAAAGGTGTTTTTTTAACTCAATGTTTATAGGACTGTATCTCCGAAACGAGATCACGTGGAAAAATTTCCTGTGCACGATATATAGATGCATCTATTGGTTGTAATTTGTGACAATCTTAATTCTCTTTCTTTAATACTTTTCTTGCAATTAGGTACAAACTGATATGATGTTATCTCTGAATTGCCGCGGTGATTTATCAATCTGAAAATACGAGTAGAAAGATCCTGAAGTACTCTTTTCAATCGGTTTGTTTTTATACCTAAACAGTAACTTATTCGACATTGTAAAATTAGCTGTTGTTCATCCTTCTCTATCGCAGCTCATGGGGAGTAACAACGTTGCCAAATCACCGCCCACGTTTTGGCCCTATTCGCTCGCTGTAGCTATGCAGTGCGAGAGAGGAGTTTTCGAAAAAAGATATTTGTTTGCTTGAGTGTTGATTTAACTATTAGAGTATAAGTGATTAGTTTGTTTTAGTTACATATCTACGTTTGGATCACGACTCATCTGAGAAGTTCTGAAAAGTCCATGATTATTAAAGCTGGAACTTATTTTGATGTAGAGAAAGAGTAGGGTGAAATTGCATATCTCCACCAGTGAAGCGTACTGTCAGTAAAACGTGCGTCTTGGTGTTAGTGAACGAATAGTGAAAGGCGTTACAACTTACAAAAGAACAGCGTGAAAGTGGGGACGTTTCTTTATTATATAACTTACTTTATTATATACTTTTCAGTTTAAACAACTTTGTAGGGGTGACCGGGACCGCGAGCATTACCACCACAACACGAAATATACGACGCCGAAAACTTCTTAACAATAGTAATAACATACGGAAATAATCTCATGTCACCAGAAAAAAATACCGTCGGATGTGTGCAACTAACCCTCCTCCCGTGAAAGGTTATTCTGAGAGAATTTCGTGTTGGAAGTATTAAATAGGATAAAAGCATTAAAATATTTTATAACTCTCAAATATGAAGTTCCGCACTTCTCAAGGTATCTCACGAATTACGATATTGGTTTTAACCAAACGAAGACTTATTGGGCCAATGGGTTAATTGGGTCAACAAAATTCCAGCATCGGGTAACCAACTCTCAGTGACCCTAGTCACTTGGGTCAAGATCGAGTTTTGCATCAAGACCGGGTTAAGTTTCGGACCGGGTCTCCGGGTTCGGATTCGGGTCACTTTTCAGCTCTGTCGTCTACCTCGGGATGGTGGAATACTTCGTTATATTGAAAACATTCTTCGTTGCAAAAAATCGAAAATATGGTGGAGTAGTTCGTTATGTTGGAAACATTGTTACTTCCAAAAATCGGAAATACTGTTTTCAAGGACAAAGTGCGTTATTTTTTAATTTGTTTGTTGCCTTTACGCAACGTTTGGTCAGGCCGGGATAAGGAAGTACAGAAAATGTAAGGAGTTATTAGTCGTGGACTAGTCTGAAGATACCTTCACGGCCTTCACCTGGCGTGACAGGAAATATAAACCTCAAGCAGCATGGGTAGTCGCGTGGTGCGAAGTTCCAACCCACGTACCTGCACATTGCCGTTCCCAAGTACGCGAAGTTACCACTGGCAGTATGGACCTTCATACAAAATGAGCAATGAAATATAAAGTGCGTGCTGAAATACAAACCGCTACCAAAATTCCATCTACCAATGTTGATAAAAGTTGAACGAATTATATTCTTACTAATAGTAGTAGCCAAAGTTCGTTGTGGGAGAAGTTCACAGACTTCAGGGGGATCCAAGGTGTGTCTTTGCGTCTAATATATATTTAAAACATATAATTACGCATAAAATTATACTAATTCTATCTAAAACTCAGACCTATGGGGGTGTTACCCTACGGACCTAACCTCTAAATACGTTCCTGGTAGTTGTTAGTATTAGTAGCAATAGTTGTTGTTGTGTCAATAACATAGCTGAGGTGTTTCCCTACATACTCTCGTCCACAAATGTTTTAAAATGCTTATTAAAAGTTAATTTTGAATTTATAAATATATTTCCAGGATTTTTACACTGTAAAATTGACAAGCCTAATTGTTATTCCTATTTCTACGATGTATTGATATATTCATGACCTTGCGTAGCTAAAAGTCTGTTCTTTAACTTCCTATTATAATATTTTATTTATTTCTTGCAAACTGTTCTTTGCGCCTGGTTTCTTTATCGCGGCAGCACAGCACAAGACGGCCTTGGCTATGTTTCCCCCTTTCACCCATATAGCACATTAAACTTGCAGCAATAATGGCATTACAAGTCTCCAAACGTGCAGCAAGTTTGACATTACAAGGCTACAAACTTACTACAATCTTGCAGCAACTTGCTAGTTGACAGATGCTAAATTTGCTACAAACTTGGAATGCTAAACTTGCTACAAACCTTGTTTTTAAACACTTAGGGGGGCCAACATCAAGCCTGTAGAGAGAAAAGATTTCAGTCTATAATGGGATTTGACCTCACGACCTGAAGACTCGTTTGTTGTCCGCCATTCTACCACTGTTCCACCTGTCCGGCTGCTGCACGAAGCACATTTTATAGTCCCTTTATGTTACGAAAACAGTTTCGGGAATAAAAGCATTTATGTAGGCTTTAATTCGAAACTGGAAAAGCTTATATTGATTATGTGTTAGAGTAAAGCTATGAAGAAGCCTGATTTGCGATTTTGAACAAGCGCCACCTCAAGAGTAATATAATGATATGTACTTTATTGTTTGATGAGGTTTTTTAATATATATATATATACAGGGGTTGGACAAAAAATCTAAAAACACGTCATACAGGACACGTAAGTGTGGCCACGTGCACCACGTGTTGCGGTTGCCGATCGTGTTTTGTTTTCAATGTGTCATGTGGACCTTCCTCTTCCGTCAGCAGTACCCAGTTCACCTGTGAGTGTCGTGGTGTGCAAGTGGTGCGGTAAAATGGGCGACCTGACAGACTTCCAAAGAGGCATGATCGTTGGTGCCCGTCTGGTTGGAGCTTCAGTGACAACAGTGGCGACCATTGTGGGCGTATCGACAGGCACTGTGTCCAATGTCACGAGGGCATACACAATCCATGGGCAAACGACGTCTCCAAAGCACAACAGTGGTCGAAAGACAATCCTGTTCGATAGGGACAGGAGGGCATTAAAACGGATTGTAGCAGCTAAAAAGCAGACCACTGCAATGAAAATTACGTCTGAACTCAATTCCGGCCTACAGAACCCGGTTTCATCAAAAACAGTGCGACGGGAACTTCATAAAATGAAAATTCATGGCAGGGCAGCGATCGCCAAACCTCTGGTCACAGCAGTAAATGCGAAGCGGCGTATCCAGTGGTGCGAAGGAGTGGACGCTTGATCAGTGGAAACACGTAATGTATTCCGATGAATCGACCTACACTTTGTTTCCAACAACCGGTCGTGTTTACGTACGGAGAACACCGTCGCAGGCCTATGATCCAGACTGTCTGCGCCCAACTGTAAAGCATGGGGGTGGTTCTGTTACAGTATGGGCAGTGATATCGTGGTTTTCTGCAGGTCCCATCATAGCCCTGCATAGAATGATGAATGCTAAGGCGTGTGAGGCCATTTTGGGGGACCAGGTTCTACCCATGGCCCACACATTGTTCCCGGATGGTGATGGCATCTACCAAGATGATTTGACACCCTGTCACGCTGCAAAAACGGTGCAATCATGGTTTGAGGAGCATGACCAGGAGCTATCACACCTCCCCTGGGTCCCTGGGAGCCATTGTGGTCTGTGTTAGAAAGGCGTGTTCGGTCTCATTACCCTCCACCATCATCCCTTAAGGAACTGGAGCATGTTTTGGAGGAAGAATGGTACAACATTCCACACACCACGATTTTGGAGCTGTATACGTCCATTCCACGTCGGATCCAAGCTGTTTTGGACGCAAAAGGAGGCCCCACACCATACTAGGTATGATTTTCACACTTTTGTTCAAAAAATTTCGGTGTTGAATCAGCATCATAAGGACAATTGGGAGCTGCTGTGAATAAAAGACAGTGGCGATCACAGTGAGAGCTTCGGCTTTCCTCTCCCAACCCGTCTGGTCAGCGTGGGCGCAGTAGACCAACTCCTCCATTCGAGGACCTTTTTTACAACTTCCTTTTCTTCGTACTTATAAATAATTCTTCCTTTTGTATCTTTTAACATTTTACATAATTTTCAAAAATTGTACGCATTACAACAGTCCAATGTCCTCAACAACACAGCGGCCAAGCACGGCTCAGCGGAACAAAGTGAAGTTATAGGACCGCAAGGAGGAGAGACCACGCTCTCTAAGTTCCGTTCCTCGCAAAGAAAAACGGTCACCCATAAAGATTATCCCTCAAGGGGCGGGAGAAGGAATATGAGCTACTGGTTCCAGATCTTCGAAAAGATATGGTCACCCGCGGCCAACAGGTTGTGAACTGGAGGTGGTGACCTACTGGTTCTGTTCCTCCGAGGAGAGAAAGTCGCCCGCGGCTTAAAGGTTGTGGAAGGGTAATGGTGAGCTATTGGTTCCAGATCTCCGAAGAAATACGGTCTCCCGCGGCCCACATGTTATGAAGGATGAAGGAGTGTTGCAGATTCCTTACCTCGAAATAAGATACGGTCATCCACAGTTAACTTTAAGAAAGGGAGGAGAACAAGAGAAGAATGCCCGCACAGCGATGTATTCGACGCTGCAAGTTCCACCCCTAGCTGAAGAGAAATAAAAATCACGTGGCTTGTAAAATTGTTTGCTTTATTGTTACGAAAGCAAAAACCACTATTTCCACCGATCATACTGATCTAAAGGGCGGATACATGCTCGTTCGGGTTATAATGGAGCATACATAAAATTATAATACTCAATCACACAATCAAATAATTATAAAAAGAGATATTAGTTAATGTCAAGAAAATTGCAATATGATCTAATTTATGTTGTTACTAAAATGACATCAAAAGTTCTTTCAAAAATAATTACTGAAGATTGCTAGCTGGTGCGCCATCTCTTGGATTGCTTATTGTATACATTTTATGCATATTACATTGGAGTTAAATGAACAGGCCCACTTTTCAGCATTATTACATATGGCGCCCGAACGTGTCTCCCAACCCTTGGCACATCTTGCAATAAACTAGCACTATATAAATATATACACTTATTAACTAGTCTCTGATATTATAGTTACGTAAAAGTGATGGCACTATCACATATCAGCATGTAAATCATTCAAGAAAAAAAATATGCAAACACATCTTGTGGTAACAATATACATATGTACAACGAACACAACTTGACTTTTCTCAACGACTTCTGAGTCTGAGTCACTTTTCCTGCACATGAGTCAACCCCAACGATTAACAACTTCCGTAGCTTCACTCTAATCTGGTTAATTTTCTTGCGTTCCTTTGTTGGGTTTAAGCGTGGTCTTCATCTTTTCCACTTAAACTATTGTAGGTTTGTTCTAACTTCTTCATCCTGGGACTTGGTCTCTTCTTTAGATCGAAATGATGGCACAGTGCGGGAATGCGATTGCAGTTTTGTTTCGCAGGTGCAATCAACGATGATGTTCTTGCGCATAGATATGAACGAATTCTGAAGATAGGACGTCTTCGTTTTTGCATCCGTGAAAGTCACTATCATCCATGACGATTTTCGCATTATCCAAATATTCCCAAGTGTTGAAATTGAAGTGCATGAAATTCACTTTAAATTTCTTCATTCCAGTTTGTTGATCAGTTCTCTCAGGGTTGGATACGCCTTTCAATTCCATGTAGTCCGATAAAACTTCATTATCCTTTAAGCATAGCGTGGTGTCTGGATTTGCCGAGTGAGAGCCTGGGCACGCATGACCTTCTCGTTGAGGTCCCAGGAAGCTTGCTGATGTTTGTCGATCCTCCTTGACGTGATTGTTTGTAGAATCTCTGGAAGTTCATGGTGTTCGGGGGAGTATCGCCTGTTTGCTGGGCACGCAAATCATTTTCTGAAGTTCCACTGTTTTCTTTATTATAATCACAATTTGTGTCTTGTCCTGCGCGCCGATTGTTCCCTCCTTGGTCTCCACATCATGAGTTAGGTGGCCGATTTTGCAGGTTCTTTTGAGCGCGTGCGACCTTTTCCCTTCCAGGTTCTTCTTCCACTATTTGGTCCATTACCGCATGGATTGGTGGCTGGACTGCCTTGTGCGTCGTCAGTCCTCCGACTTGTAGATAGGGCTGATTCCAAATTGGATACATTGGGTCGACGCGTTTGCTAGTCCTGGGATGGTCTGTCGAATTTGTCCGTCTGAAGTCTGAGTTACGGCAGACTCAATCCATCCTAGCGACTGTCTCTATCAATTGGGTTAGAGACGTGACGATGATCGTGGACAGTTGGCGCTGAGAGAACTAATTTTGGGAGGAGCGAAATAATAATGTTGCAAAGCATGGTATCACCTATCGTTGGCTCAAATTCCCGTATACCATGCACACAGCTGAGTACGAATTTTTCGACAGATGGGTAGAGTTTCGGATCGAACTTCTCGCTTTGAAGACAAACTAATTTATGCGACACATAGGACTCACTGTGGTATTTGTTCAGGAGCTGCTTCTTAAACATTTAGTATAAAATTGATTTTTTTCTGGTGAATGTAGAACCGGGCTTTGATTGATCCGTCCAAAACGAATTCGATGGCACTTAACCATTGGGTTTTGTGAATTCTCGACAGCTTAGCCTCCCGTTCAAAGCGATGTATGAAGCTATTGGCATTTGAGTTTTGTTTTTTACCCCAGAAAATCGAGTGAACGCTTTCAAGTCATTGAGGTTAATGCGTGCGTGACGAGCGTGCGGCCTCTCTCGACGGCAGTCTTCAGTATATTCAGACGCGGAACTGGATTCACTGTATTCGGACACATGTTGGTGTGAAATGGCTTTGTAACTGTAATCAACGCGGTGCCTACGACGATCTTCCCGTCTGTTATGTGCGGCTGGTTTGTCATACATACGGGATCCGCTGTCAGACTGGCTTGACATTGTGATAGTCCCACTATGATTTTTTCGTGGACGAAAGTTTCGTCGGGAGTGCTCCATTCCCATGGATTCGTAGCCAATATCGCTGTTTGATGAAAACTTTTTGTGGGGAGTGTGTATACTATGTTCGGAATTTTTGGCGTGACGGCTAGGCGAACAAAATTCCATATTGTCAATTTTCTTTTTTCGCTTTGCAAAATTTTGTAATGCACTTGATTGAGGTCTTCTTCGTAGCTCTTATAGCGCTTATAACAATCTTCTTCTTCTAATAATCCGTGGTCATAATTTCGGCATTGGTCTAAGCTTTCGAAAAATCTTTCGTGGGCTATGGCATGTTGCGCGTTGGAATTACATGATTCGTCCAATACCTGGGATATGATAGATTGGCAACTTTCAATTTGTTGTATGAGGATGTCATTATATTCACTAAACACTCAACATCACGTTCGAGGTATGCTATACGTACATGGTGTTTGCTTTGGACCGCTTGGTAGCCTTGTAAATAGCCTTCCATATTATGAACACGTTTAGTAAGTTCTACAATTTTGCGTCCGTGTGCTTCGAAATGTTCATCAGCACTTGCGACCCTTTGCGTTAACTGGCTAATGGATTGACTTATTTCTTCTTTTTCACCACCGATTGAGTTTCTACATGTGTCAACGTCTGACCAAACCTATTCAATATCAGCACTCACGTTTTAGATACCGGATTGAATTTGCGCTATTTGGTCATTGAAGAAAGCATTTACAGTGTCAATTTTACTAGTGATTGTATTTTCTAATGCTTTGGCCCTCTCCTCTTCGCTTTGTTCTTTCTGTTCACTCTTGCATTCTTTTAGTTCTCGCTCACGTTTTTCCTGCTGCCACATTTCTATGAACCACTGTAAGGTGGCATTTTCTGTTTCTACAGAACTGGGAGTGCTTATGTCAGACATTCGAATTTCTCGCCTGCCATCATGAAGCGTGTGACGATACGTGGCATAACACAAGTAAAATTGTAAAATCACTACTGACACAAGTAGCGACACTGACTTAAATTATACACCATGAGAATTACTCATACACTTGTAAATAATTTCCCCAAAATTTCCATCCCGAGTTTTGGAACCAGTTATAATAAAAATTGGGAACTGGGGCTGGCGTTCCAGTTATAATGGAAATTGGTGATGGTTGTGATGATGGGCAGGACCAGCGATGATGGTGACCCTACAGAAAGATGATAAAGGTTCCTAGTTCGACACTTAGGCCTTACCTACTTTACGACACAGACACATGATTGTAATCGTACCACACCTGTAAATCCTTGCCTGCCGATTGGAAGGTATTGAGACAATCTAATATATACGTGTAATCGTAGATCGTGCGGGAACACCATATAACACAATTAATTATCTTACGTTTTCCGCACATTGAATCGCAAGTCGTTTTTTCAATGCAAATATTAAGGGCATCAAACATAAATTGCGAAACCGGTGAACACATGTAAAATTTGACACTGTAAAATACTTATAAGTAACAACATGTAATGTACCGGACTTTCTCCTCAAAGGCAGACAGACACAAAAGCAAACAAGGGGGTCAGTGCGAGGCTATCAAAAAATATAAGGCTTTAAAGCTGAACCAATCCGGGATACGTCACTTCCTGGAGGCCAAGATAGAGTATCAATGACACGTTGGGAAGTATGAAATGTGTGTTTCTGTATCGCAGTTTACGGAATATTCTTTCCTACTTTCAATAAGAATAGATAAACAAGTGGCGCCCTGTTGCCGAAAGGGGGCTTACCCAAAACTTCACATAACGTGGCAAAACCTACCTCGGAGACAAGCCTACATTACGCCAGGAGAGGGCACAAAACAAAGAGAGAACCGCTATCGGTACCTACCCATCAGCGCCTTGCTTCAGCTTAGGACCATCGAAGACAGAACACACATCAGTCTAGAACCACGAAGCATGCATTGAAGAAGCCCGAAGAGAAGTGCCAAAACGCGGAAAGTTGGTAAAAAGCAGAAGGCTAGAACATGAAGTAAAAGGCCCGCAAAAAGGGGAAGGGGGAGACGCAGGCGAGAACATCCCGCAGAAAAGCATACCACAAAACACTATTTTAGTGACCTAACACAAATAAAATATACAAGGCCCTAAAATATACAAGGCTCAACGTAGCCTCACCCTAGTTAACATTAATCACGAAATTAGGTAAGCTCAACTGATTTGACTACTCCCTAATGTATGCTGGAGCACCGAATCAAAATTTAATTTCATCTGAAGTTATTTTCTCATATATACATGATATAACGCTTCGCGGACTGAAATAGCGAAAGGTTGGGAATCTTTACAGTAATACCACAGTGATGGTAAACTACCTACTTCTTAATAAAACCCTTGACACAAGGAATATATGATAGTAATGTATTCGTGCTTAAGAATAACAAACGCAATGCGAAACACTAATTGCTGAATTTCGTTATAAAAAAGTATCTGAAGAGAATCTTTAGCACATCAAAACGTGCTTTTAAAGATCCTGTTAATTTCACATATCAACTGGTAAATTGATTGTTTACAATGATCTGCCTAACAGCAGAGGCAAGATTTCACACACTCATTTTCCAAAACATTACTTTACTTTCAATTTTCAAATATGGTAGACATTCTACACTTTAGCCCAGTTAAACAAAATTTACACAATCACCGAAGCATAACATTTCTCTCTACGAAATAGATTAATTACAAATATCACTACCGAAATAAAACATTGCGAATCGGTTAAACATTTCTTTTAACAAAAACGTACATATTGTAGATATTTCGTGCAATTTTAAACCACACTAATTTCCTAAAGTAGCAAACAAAATGCTGAGTGGGAAAAGAACGTGCATTTGAAAAGTAGCATCAACTATAGTGCAGTGCAAGGTAAAATATTCAACACTTTCGAATCAATGTTAAAGTGCTGTAATTTCGTTATCTAAACATATGTGAACCAGAGTTGGGTTTCAGAGAGAGAATGAGAAGCTTAACATATTTACAATACATACCCGATAGTAAACCGACCCCCGACGCCTGCCAAATTAAGCGGACATTTCCACTTCACTCATGTTTCCAATAAAGCCACAAATTATTGACATGCTGAAGGTACAATAAATCACTTACACACACTGAAGAAAGAGGGCTTAGAACCACAAATGATTATATTTTATTTTATTTAAAAACGAAAGAAAATAACCAATGCACACCACATACAGCACAAAATCACCTAACGCACTGCTGAATCACCAAATGCATTACGTCCCACACTTCCAGTGTCAACCATTACGGACAACGAAAACGCCAACTGCAAAAATTTAATTCTCAGCTTCAACCAAGTAGAAACTGAAGAAAGCAGCTATCCAAATTTGATATATTTCATTAGACGAGGCTGTTTTTTTACTATTAATAAACTTTAAATACCAGGCTGTGTTATTAATTCACTTTATATGTGATTTCCAAGGAGCAGCCTGTTTCAGTGCAGTTTTTAAAAGTCGACGGCCATAGGAGACAACTGACGGGCAATAGCCAATGACAGAAGAGGATCGAATCAGACAACAAGGAGTGGAAAGGTATGTAGTTTAACCACCTAAATTCTCAACGAAATAAATCAACAATCAGATCTTTCAATTTATTTATGAAGATTTAAAAGGAAAGAAAAATAGTTGAAGAAAATAATGCAATAAAATATGCAAAGAATAATTAAGTAATAAAATGAAGAAACAATAAGAAATAAGGCCCCGCAATACAACAATGGAGATGATCTGAATGGCTCGGGTTTATTGTCATCTGGACAAATAAAACCCTTTGAAGAAAGCCGAAGACGAAAAATATTACTGACAAAGCACGAACAAAAAAGAAAAAGAAGACACAGAAAAAAGTTGAGAGGGTAAGATATGTTGCTACCAACCGACAATGAGTCGCTACAAACATGAAACTTGAATCATATAGAAGCTATTCCTCCAAAGGAAGGTCAAGGGCGTCGCCAGTGTGTGTGTGTGTGTGTGTGTGTGTGTGTGTGAGAGAGAGAGAGAGAGAGAGAGAGAGAGAGAGAGAGTCGCTGCTGCAGTCACAAATATGGGATAAAATTACAGATGAATCATGAAGAGGTGCAAATTATATTTATTTATTTATTGCATATTATTTAATTATTACATATTACATTACTAGACTATACAGTTTACTATTTTCTCAAACGTCATATTCTGGAAAATTATGCTTTTCTCGTTTTAATAGCACTACCGTGTGTATCGGCTAAGAGAGTACACAGCATAAGTGGCTGTGTTGATTCGAAACTTTTCGGTGTCCCAGGGTGACCACAACTTGTTTGTATTAAAACAACAGAAATAATGTTGATTTTGCTTATTCAACACAATGGAAATTTTGTCAATGCTGATTCAATACAACGGTGAGTGTCATAGTAACACTATTACAGTGCTGAGTCACCGAAATTACACGACAAACGGTGTTCATTTAACACAGCTATTTTTGCAGTGTACCAATTTCGGCATTTACGGGAGAAATTACCAATTACCTACAAATGCTTCCCCGAACCATTACTGCCTTTCTACTTTCTAGGGGAGAATTTGCTAATATCTTGCTGGATGATATAAAAAATAAATAAAATTGAAATAATCATTATTTTGAAGTTAACGTAATGGAATCTGAGATCAGAACAAAGTACAAAATGTTCTAACAGTGACTTATTACTAACACCAGACAGTAACATATCCAATATATTTTAACAAGCATATCTTACTATCTGGTGTGTTAAAACTCGTTGTTCATTACAATGTAAATTAATGCAGTGTGATTAATGGTTATTAGACTATTTGAAGTTACAAAGACAAAGATCCTATGACATTTCAGCCATAGAAGACTTTCAATAATGCTGGTAAATTTAAAACTGTGAGTAATAGCACTTGCATCAAATGTGCTGTATGTCGAAGACTACAGAAACAACATATTTTAAAGAACATTAATGTAAGATGGTCTGTCGAAAAAGAGGGTTGTTAAGTAAACGTATTCTTCTGCATGAGTTATCAGTCATGACTAAATGATGCAATAGAAAAAATGAATGTTACCAGCGTGCAGACCATTGGTTAGTTATTTCAAAACTCATCCACACAAGTCATGAGAAACTAAAGCAATTTTATCGGTTAGAGATATTGTTAATTTCCACGACACAAAACGAATGGGGATTTGCTCTTATGATTTCACAGATGACTAGTGTTAGAAATATAATGAGCGAGGAAACATTAATTATTGTGCTTTTCATTAACGACATTGGTCTACCGTTAGGTAATCTTAAACTAGAGTAACTTGCTACATCCTGGCCATCATTCAGCTACCTACGAAGAATCACGAAAACTCAACAAGCCAAGAGAAAAGGAACCACGTTCAGTTTTTACTTGTGTCGCGGTAGCTCTGTGGTAGAGTGCTCGTTTCTAGTGCCTGGGGTCCGCGTTTCGATCCCGGCTCGTGCCATGTGACTTTGTGGTGGTCAATCACCGTGTGTATTGGTATTCTCAGAGTCATTTCGTTTCCTTCCACTTTCTTAATTTCACCAATTTTTGCCATCATGATCCATTCGGCTTGACCTAAATTAACCTTAAGGCTTAAAAAAAATATATCAAAAATTTAAAATCAGACCAGTTTTAAATGCCCCTGGAAGTAAGGTTCCATTTTTTAAGATATACTTGAAAATAATGGACAAATCACAATCAACAATGGTATTTTAGAAAGGATGCTGAATAATACTTCAGAATAACTATCAAATGAAGTAATCCATAATTTGAAAATATTTGTTATTGATGAGAAATTTGAAGTCTTGGGCAATGACGTCTTAAGCTATGTGCTGGCGTAATTGCGTACGATCCTTTTATATTGACCTGTTGGCAACATTGTGTTCTGCGACTATACGCTGTTAAAGTCGTCTGCTACTGAGAATTGTGGGGGCCGCCATATTGGCTTTAAACAAACCGTTGCCTAGGAAACCTGCCATTTGATTTCTATAGGATTTTGAGAGAGGTTTCAAAAGTAGGCTTATGCTCTGTTATTAGAAACATTTTAACTGATGTGTGTTAATATTTAGTTACTTCAAAGTTCTGTTGATAATAAAAGTATAAAATACTTACAGATCTAATGAAATATTAGAAGAAATATCGTATTTAATCCGACAACCCACCTGTTGCATTATAGCAATGACATCATATAAGGCGTTGTTAAATGTTTTGCAAAGATAAAAGTAATATTGTCAAAGTCACTGTGTAGTGAAGCATTATCTTCACTAAATGGAGTAAAAGATAAATCACTATGTCCGAATTTGCGATGAAATAACTGAATGAAACGTACAAAGACGTATTTAGGAGTGAGTCTGAGGGGAAGTACCCCTCCAAATTCAGAGTTTTAGGCAGAATTAATATAATTTTAGGCGTCACTATGTGCATTTAATATACATTTCATGCCAGACACACCTTTAACACTCCCCCACCCCCACCCGAAAACCCGCGGAACCTGCTAAAACCATCTCCTGGATAACTATCTGCCGTGGTACACGCGAACATTTACAGGTGAGATCCACTTTCATGAACTTACCAGCAGATGAATCGCCTGCATTATAATCACTGACTACAAGGACTAAGCATTTTATTTATTTTTATTATTCATTATTTCATGTTTAAACGACATGCTCTTTTTTATTTTAGTTTAAATCTCAGTAAATTAGCCGATCACTTTTGTTACGCCCATGCAATGATCTAGAACACTGTTTCCAGTGTTTTGAAATAAACCATAATATATATCAAGCATGGTCAACAGAAATGCCCTGTGCGGTACGCGGCCCGTCATGTAATTTGTGAGGCCCGCGATAAGATAAAAACTACAGTATGTAATCAAATTTACTTTAAAAGCTTAGAATTACAATCAAGTATTTGAATTAAATTTATTGATGGCTTTCAAGCATTTAAGACTCAGGGTAAAAGGATACCAGAAGGAGTTGGCCAGGGCCCAAGTTGAAGGTACCCACCCGGCAATTGTCTGGTGTGGCTGAGGACAAACCCTGGAAAAAACCTCAGTCAGTATAGTTTGCCCCTGGGATCACAACCAAGTATTCTACGAATATATTGTTATTCCAATAGTAAAATTATTTTACAAAGATAGCAATTACATACATCCTTTGCCTTGAAAAACTGCAGAGTTTATTTGCACTCAAGTTCTGCCTAAAAGTGTGCGGCCCGTTATCATCATATAAAGGTCTTCGTAAAGAAAGAAGTGGCCACGCCTGATACGGGTCTTCCGAACTGGAGAATAGAAAAGTAATTTCAAAGCAAACATAGGTTTCTTTCGGTAACATAATTATCGGCATCGGGTTCAGAGAAGTTTCAAGTATTATTAGCCATTGCAAATGCTAATATTGTGCCACGTGTATTCTAATATACAGCTTTATCGTAACTAACACTGTTACATAAGTCTCAAAATTCAGTATAGTTTATTTCAATACATGGAATCTGCCCTTGTAGTTATTTTCTAGATTCTATACAAAGTAGTTAAGCACCCCTTGTAGATAAATATATGATAAATCTATTTTAACACTGGCTTCTGCCTGATATTTACAGTTGCATTAGAATTTTGAGGATTATTAATTGCAGCCTTTATCTCAGTTATTTAATCCGAGAGATGATAATTCATGTTCTAAATGAGTAAAGTATCTACCACTATCTATCGATTGAGAATCTGTTGTAAAAAATTTAAACAATTACCACTGAAAATGCCTTAGTGAAACAGTAATTAGGCATACATTTGGAATTTATATGAACTATGCCATCCAGTTGATCCTAAAGAGGCTGAAAACAACAAACAAGTGTTCCATGCCCCCCTTGAATGTAATTAACATATTAAAATATAAATATACACAAAGTCTTGTAATGCTGTTACTAGGAACTAAATATTAACAAAGAGAGAGTCTCTGAAACAAAATAGAATTGCCAAATCTAAAACAAAATGGAATGTAAATAGACTGCACATCTTCGTCCATAACAGTAACGTCTTCTTTCCTTTGGAAATCTGAAGAATTTACAAGTTTGACATAAAGCATAGTACCTGCAGTCAAA